>SJYT01032878.1:58018-100293 GCA_006410635.1 Cephalophus harveyi
AAAAAAAAAAAAAAAGAACACTGGATTGGGTTGCCATTTCCTTCTTCAATGTGTGAAAGTGAAAAGTGAAAGTGAAGTCGCTCAGTGGTGCCCAACTCTTCGCGACCTCATGGACTGCAGCCTACCAGGCTTCTCTGTCCATGGGATTTTCCAGGCAAGAGTACTGAAGTGCATTGCCATTGCTTTCTCCACAATATTGTAATTAGCCTCCAATTAAAAAAATAATTTTTAAAAAAGTTTTAATTCAAAAATGTCCCATAAATTAAAAGAAATTTCACTAGATGGAGAAAAAGCCATCCATAAATACATGATCGCATGAGTTAATATTAAAGTATTTTCCACCCTAATTTGCTCTTTAATTCCCTGATAGCATTAGATTCTTCTGACAGAATTTTATAAACTGTATATACATATGCATGTTTTTCATTAATTCACAAACATACTAACATACTGGAGAGCAGTCTTTGCTTTATACATACATGAGAATTAAAACATAAAGAGAATCGTATTTCTGCTTATGCTTCTTTCAAGTACTAGCATTTTTAAAGATTGCATTGATTCACAGACATCTAATTTACAAATGCAATTTCTTACATTTTTCAAATAGTGAATACACTTCTGGAATTTTGATAGATATGACCAACCAAAGGGACCTTTCAAAACACACTTGCATGTTTTGTTCTCAAGTCCTACTGTGTTCTTCTCACAGATTCACACTTAACTCACTCCTCCAACTACCCTCAGAGCATCACTGAAAACTTCTCTATGGAAATATTTTGTCTTTCAAAAACAGGACCCCATATACACTCTAAGTTCCCATTTTAACGTTTTCTTTTTTTTTTTTTTAACATAGCGATTACATTTTATTTGGCAATATTACTGTAGTCTTTGGGCTTTCATCATAGCCCAGTTGGTAAAGAATCTGCCTGCAATGCAGGAGATGGATTCGATTCCTGGGGTGGGAGGATCCCCTGGAGAAGGAAATAGCAACCCACTCCAGTAATCTTGCCTGAAGTATCCCCACGGACAGAGAAGCCTGGCAGGCTATACCCCATGGGGTGGCAAAAGCCAGACACTACTTAGTGATTAAAAACCACCACCATCATATAGAATTTGGAGCATCCCAGGTGGCACTAGAGGTAAAGAATCCATTTGCACATGCAGGAGAATTAAGAGACACAACTCAGATCCCTGGGTTGGGAAGATATCCTGGAGAAGGGCATGGAGACACACACCAACACTCTTGCCTGGAGAATCCTATGGACAGAGAAGTCTGATAGTCTATAGCCCATGAGGTTACAAAGAGTCAGACATGACTAAAGTGACTTAGCATGCATGTAGAATTTACCTTTTTAATTTCTTTAAAAAAATATTTTTTTAATTGAAGGGTAATTGCTTTACAGAATTTTGTTGCTTTTTGTCAAACCTCAGTGTGAGTCAGCCATAGGCATACACATATTCCCTCCCTTTAAATGTCCCTCCCATCTCCCTCCCCATCCCAATGCTCTAGGTTGAAACAGAGCCCCTGTTTGAGTTTGTTCAATTGGAAGATAATAGTTTTGCAATGTTATGTTAGTTTCCACTCTACAACAACATGAATCGGCCATATGTATACATACATCCCCTCCCTCTTCATTCACACCTCATCCCACCTCTCTAGGTCATCATGGAGCCCCGAGACAAGTTCCCTGTGCTATCGAGCAGCTTCCCACGAGTGGTCTATTTGACACATGGTTGTGTGTATATCTGGAGAAGGAAATGGCAACCCACTCCAGTATTCATGCCTGGAAAATCCCATGGGCCGAGGACCCGGAGTCCATGGAGTCGCAAGAGTCGGACATATACATCAGTGTTGCTCTCTCAATTCATCCCGCCCTTTTCTTCCCCTGCTGTGTCTGTGTGTCCATTCTCTACATCTGCATCTCCATTCCTGTCCTGCAAACAGGTCCATGTCTACCGTTTCCTGCGTTTCTTTGTTTTCATCCTATAACTTAATTAGAGGCATTGATTTGGCAATTGTTTGTTAACTCTATATATTCTACCTCCTTTCCACGACGACTGCTCCCTGGATGATGAGTGCTCCCAGTGTGCCTGCTTCCTGCTGAATTCTGAGAATTAGGCTTTCATTGGCACTAAATTTGGACTTACTAAATTCAGGACACAGCATGGACAGGAGGAATCTTACGGAACACACATTCTTTATGATGCATGCGTAGGTAAAAGTTGACAGCATGTGGTACGAAATTTATTGTCTAGCCTGTTAGTGTCAGATAATGGAGAACTCAAGAATTTCTGCAGGGCAATGAAACTTTTCCAGATTCGGTGCACACACCTTCAGAAGGAAGGGTCTGGAGTTTACTGCAGTGGATGCTGGCTTTGGGTTCCAACCTGGTTATTAGCTAACAGTCACCCGCTGTTAGAGTAGGGTGGCGGGATAGAAAACATCAGTTCCAATTTCATTGATGATAAACACTGTGATCTAGGACTATATCCACAGAAAGACTGAAACACCCACAAAGGAATTGTCCAGTATTTTTTAAAAAGAAAAATATAGGCATGATGCAAAGAAAACAAATAGCAGGAATGCAGTAATATAAAGCCAAAGAGGTACAGTGAGGATACACGGTGGACCTTCCTCTGTGGGACCTGTCCTGTCTGAAAGGAGTAGTGTTGCTTGCTCAGTCATGTCTGACTCTTTGCAATCCCATGGACTGTAGCCCACCAAGCTCCTCTGTCCATGGGATTCTCCAGGCAAGAATACTGGAGTGGATTGCCATTCCCTTCTCCAGAGGATCTTCCCAACCCAGGAATGAACCCAGGTCTCCTGCATTGCAGGCAGATTCTTTACCATTTCAGCTATAGGGAAGACCTGTCCTCTCTGATAGTTTCAGGGAATTCTATCTTGTCTACATATACCTGAAAACATCAAAGTTTCCACAAGGATTAGGAAGCTCATGGAGGATGCCACTTCGTTTCCTTTTCACATCTGTCTTTTAATCTCTACCTGGACAGAAATCCTCGAGAGGTTCTCAATGACAAGCATTGTCTCAAAAAATAAATTAATTAATTAAAGAAAAGAAAAGAAAGAAAGCCTCAAAGAATGGATTTCTAGCAGGAAAACTTGAGGTAAAGTATAGATGTCACCTCCTCTCTTCCTATTGAGTGTTTATCTCTCCTTTGCCTGAGCTGTGCACCTCAAAGCCTTTCGAATACATTCAGTGGAAAAATGGGGATCCTTTTCGAAGGCCAATGGGACTCCCTTCGAGTCTATGCTGAAATGTGCAACCTGGTGACTATTTAGAAGAGTCCCTACTTTGTGTGGCCTTGCTTCTAGGCGAGGACTCCATGCAAAACAACGTGCATGTTTACCTTCTGTCTTTGTACATTCCTATTTGTCTAACTAAACCTTGATAGCCGTCTTTCCTGTGCTCTGAGGCCTCAGGGCAAACAGTCAAAGGATCAGGGTGCTAGGTGACACCTAGAGACACCTGGGCTTGTGCCCCCCAACCTTCTAGAGCCTTCTTCCATGCCTGTCCACTGGACGGTGCTGACAAGGATCCCTTCTCCTGAAGCAATATGCCCATGTGTACGACTAATGATGCTTGGACATGATACTGGATTTTCGACCTTCACAGGTCACTTGGTCTTTCTTTTCGCCAGAAAATACCCCTGTTATACATATGGTTGCCAAAATTTGCCCATCAAGAAACAAACCCCCATGAAACACCCAGAATTATTCACTGAGAAACAAAATCCCCATGAAACACCTGGATTTATTCATTCACCAGCTCTAGCACTGGGGACTCAGCAACACCAAAGTGTGAAGACCATGGCATTGTGGAAGTGACTCATGAGTGCATGAAGACTGCTTATAAAAACAAGAAGAGATGTTGAAGTGGGAAGGAGAATGCATTAGGGAGCATGGGGCTGGGACACTGGACAGAGAACAATATCCTATAGAAAAACTATGTTCCTCAAAAGACTGAGGCTTCATTCTGGGTCAGAGCAGCAGGTTAACTCAAGTGATTCAGAATTTCTCAGCCTCTCCATGATGGACATGGCTGGATAATTCTCTATGAGGTGCTGTCCTGCACATTTTAGGCTGTTAGGCTGCCTGATTCATCTCCAGTGCCCACATGGAAGAGGTAATCTCCCACGCCTCCAACTGTGACACCCTGAAGCCTCACCATGCATGACAAGTGTCTCTCCTGGGAGGCACGTCTTGTTGAGAACCAATATCCTGCAAGCGGTCTTACAAAGGCTTCTCAGACCTGGCCCAACCAAAGCCGGTAGTTAAGGACAGAGATACCTACAAGGGGGACCCGTACCCCCAGAGAACTCTAAAACAGGACAAGTTTGTGGAAGACTTTCTGCTCAAAAGTGTGGTTTGCAAGAAGCAGTGACATCTCCTGGGGTGCCTGTTAAGAATTCCGGTTCCAGGCTCAACACAAAACATGTTCTATCAGAACCAGCATCATCAATAAACTTCTCTGTGGATTGCTGGGAGCCTGCATGGGAGATCCCACCCATGACGAGGTCATGTGGAAGAGACCTGACGAGCCAGGCAGACCAGGACTCGAGGGACCCCCTGGACCTGCTCGAGCATCTACCCCCAAAACCAGAATCTGTCTGTCTTACTATTTTATGTCTTTCACCAACTCTTCTGACATTAACAGGGGGCTATCCCCAACCACCTTTCTCTGGAGAAAATCAACTTAGGGCTCTAGCTAATAAGTCTCCTGGGTATGATAGGAGTGTTTCAATTCAACGGCCTCTGATGGCTTTCTAGGTTGCCTGACAGGTTTATCCAGACTCTTGCAGCTACGCATGTGATTGTTCACAGCCTCCCAACCGTGAGAGACACAGGAAGCTGAAAACATTCTAAAAATAGAGAGCCTTTCGAAGAGTTAAAAACTCTTAGAAGAGTGCTGGTGTAGGATTTCATTGTTGAGCCAATGGTTGCTGCCACGTTCCCATACCCGTTATCTATTGTGCACCTGGGAGTCCGTTAGTTAACATAGTTGGAATGTAAGAAAAACAAGTAGTAGCCTTGGAATTCACCACATCAGACTTTGAACTAATAAGTTCTCTCTTTGATGTAACCCAATGTACCTTTGCTCCTTGAGAATGTAACTCTGTTTCTCACTTTCTGAGGCTGACATAGATTAGAAGTAATAATATAAAGAAAAAAAATTCAAGGGAAAATAGGTTTTCTGGTTGAGCAGTCTTTATCAAAAGAGGGTTATAAAATGTCCAGAGGCATCCAAGCGCAGAAGATAATGTAAACAACATTGTTTATGGGAAGTTCAGTTTAGTTCAGTCACCCAGTCGTGTCCAACTCTTTGCCACCCCATGAATCGCAGCATGCCAGGCCTCCCTGTCCATCAAAAACACCCGGAGATCACTCAGACTCATGTCCATCGAGTCCGTGATGCCATCCAGCCATCTCATCCTCTGTCATCCCCTTCTCCTCCTGCCCCCAATCCCTCCCAGCATCAGGGTCTTACCTAATGAGCCAACTCTTTGCATGAGGTGGCCAAAGTACTGAAGTTTCAGCTTTAGCATCATTCCCTCCAAAGAAATCGCAGGGTCGATCTCCTTCAGAATGGACTGGTTGGATCTCCTTGCAGTCCAAGGGACTCTCAAGAGTCTTCTCCAACACCACAGTTGAAAACCACCAATTCTTCAGGGCTCAGCTTTCTTCACAGTCCAACTCTCACATCCATACATGACCACAGGAAAAACCACAGCCTTGAGTAGATGGACCTTAGTCGGCAAAGTAATGTCTCTGCTTTTGAATATGCTATCTAGGTTAATCATAGCCTTTCTTCCAAGGAGTAAGCGTCTTTTAATTTCATGGCTGCAGTCACCATCTGCAGTGACTTTGGAGCCCAGAAAAATAAAGTCTGATACTGTTTCCACTGTCTCCCCATCTATTTCCCATGAAGAGATGGGACAAGATGCCATGATCTTCGTTTTCTGAATGTTAAGTTTAGGCCAACTTTTTCACTCTCCTCTTTCACTTTCATCAAGAGGCTTTTGAGTTCCTCTTCACTTCCTCCCATAGGGGTATTGTCTTCTGCACATCTGTGGTTATTGATATTTCTCCCGGCAATCTTGATTCCAGCTTGTGTTTCTTCCAATCCAGAGTTTCTCATGATGTACTCTGCTTATAACTTTGATAAAGGTGAAGTCGCTCAGTCGTGTCCGACTCTTTGCGACCCCGTGGACTGTAACCTACTAGGTTTCTCTGTCCATGGGATTCTCCAGGCAAGAATACTGGAGTGGATTGCCATTTCCTTCTCCAGGGATAACTTTGATAAGCAGGGTGATAATATACAGCCTTGACGTACTCCTTTTCCTATTTGGAAGCAGTTTGTTATTCCATGTCCAGTTCTAACTGTTGCTTCCTGACCTGCATACAGATTTCTCAAGAGGTAGGTCAGGTGGTCTGGTATTCCCATCTCTCTCAGAATTTTCAATAGTTTGTTTCAATCCACACAGGCAAAGGCTTTGGCATAGTCAGTAATGCAGAAAGAGATGTTTTTCTGGAACTCTCTTGCTTTATCCATGATCCAGCGGATGTTGGCAATTTGATCTCTGGTTCCTCTGCCTTTTCAAGACCACCTAGCCTGCCTCTTGAGAAATCTGTATGCAGGTCAGGAAGCAACAGTTAGAACTGGACATGGAACAACAGACTGGTTCCAAATAGGAAAAGGAGAAAGTCAAGGCTGTATATTGTCACCCTGCTTGTTTAACTTCTATGCAGAGTACATCATGAGAAACGCTGGGCTGGAAGAAGCACAAGCTGGAATCAAGATTGCTGGGAGAAATATAAATAACCTCAGATATGCAGATGACACCACCTTTATGGCAGAAAGTGAAGAGGAGCTAAAAAGTCTCTTGATGAAAGTGAAAGAGGAGAGAGAAAAAGTTGGCTTAAAGTTCAACATTCAGAAAACGAAGATCATGGTATCTGGCCCCATCACTTCATGGGAAATAGATGGGGAAACAGTGGAAACTGTGTCAGACTTTATTTTTTGTGGCTCCATAATCACTGCAGATGGTGACTGTATCCATGAAATTAGAAGATGTTTACTCCATAGAAGAAAAGTTATGACCAACCTAGATTGTATTTTCAAAAGCAGAGACATTACTTTGACAACTGTTTTCCGTCTCGTTGAGGCTATGGTTTTTCCTGTGGTCATGTATGGATGTGAGAGTTGGACTGTGAAGAAAGCTGAGCACAGAAGAATTGGCGCTTTTGAACTGTGGGGTTGGAGAAGACTCTTGAGAGTCCCTTGGACTGCAAGGAGATCCAACCAGTCCATTCTGAAGGAGATCATTCCTGGGGTTTCTTTGGAGGGAATGATGCTAAAGCTGAAACTCCAGTACTTTGGTCACCTCATGCAAAGAGTTGACTCATTGGAAAAGACTCTGATGCTGGGAGGGATTGGGGGAAGGAAGAGAAGGAGACGCCCGAGGATGAGATGGCTGGATGGCATCATGGACTCTATGGACGTGAGTCTGAGTGAACTCCGAGAGATGGTGATGCACAGGCAGACCTGGCATGCTGCAATTCATGGGGTCACAAAGAGTTGGGCAAGACTGAGCCACTGAACTGAACTGAACTGATGCAATATTGCTTTTTACAGCATCAGACCTTGCTTCTATCACCAGTCACATCCACAGCTCGGTATTGTTTTTGCTTTGGCTCCATCCCTTCATTCTTTCTGGAGTTATTTCTCCACTCATCTCTAGTAGCATATTGGACACCTACTGACCTGGGGAGTTCCTCTTTCAGTATCCTATCATTTTGCCTTTTCATACTGTTCACGGGGTTCTCAAGGCAAGAATACTGAAGTGGTTTGCCACTCCCTGCTTGAGTGGACCACATTCTGTCAGACCTCTCCACCATGACCTGCCCGTCTTGGGTTGTCCCATGGGCATGGCTTAGTTTCATTGAGTTAGACAAGGCGGTGGTCCTAGTGTGATTAGATTGACTAGTTTTCTGTGATTATGTTTTCAGGGTGTCTACCCTCTGATGCTTCTTGCAACACCTACCATCTTATTTGGGTTTCTCTTACCTTGGGTGTGGTGTATCACTTCAGGGCTGGTCCAGCAAAGATCAGACACTGCTCCTTACATTGGTTGAGGGGATCTCTTCACCGCCACCATTCCTGACCTTCAACATGGGATGGCTCCTCTAGGCCCTCCTGCGCCCATGTTGCACAAAAAATCCTGGTTTTAATAAGGGCAAAACTGCTGGAATGTTTGGGCTATCTCTGCATGACTTTGCATCTTTCATGTCCCTCTGTGTACAAGTCAGGGTATAAAAGTTCCTTTTGAAAATAAAGTTATGGGCCTTGCTCAATGAAGCTTGGTCTCCCCATGTCATTCTCTCTCTCTCTCTCTGATGCCGTGTCTCCTGAGTGTACCCCTGGATCCTGCTGGGGCTGGACCCCGGCAATGGGTCACTGAGCATGCTCCTATGGAACAGTCGCTACGTAGAGAATGTCCCCAGGGTCAAAGCTCAAAAAGTATGCTTGTGAGAGGTTCCCAATTGTCCAGTGTTTGAGAACCCACCTTGCAAAGCAGGAGTCAACAGCTCAATCACTGGCTGGGAACCATGACCCCAAATGCTTCGTGGCAGCTATCCCCAAGCATTTCAACTATGGAGTCTTTGGAGGCCATAAGTTAAGAATCCATGCACTGCAACTAAAGGCTCTTGCATGGTATGAGGGAACAGAGATTCTGTGTGCCACATTGAAGACATGACAAAGCCAAACAAATGAATGAATAAATAAATACATGAATGTTAACAAGAACCTTTTTGGGAATACAAGCTATACATGTCATTTTTCTTAGAACATAAAATAGTGGGCTGGTGGTTTATTATCCAAACTTAGATTCTGACTACACTGAAACTTTGGTCAGGAATCCGTGAGGGAACTGGGGGTTTTCGGTGGCCAAGGTCAAAAGAGTCACTGCATTGTTAAGACAGGACTCGTGCAATCAAAGATACAAAACTAATGATCATAGAGAAAATAGAAAAGTAAGACACATTTAATAAGCTTGGAGAAAGAGGCTTCACAGTTACAGACACCTGCATTAATTCAAGAAGACACCAAGAAGATTTTCCCATCACAGCTTAGCATTATTTTGAAGCAGTGACAAGAGTAAAGTTTGTTCAGGAGTGTTCCATGTTTACTTAATTTTCTATTATCCACCTTTTGATCAACATTTATGAAAGATAGCTGCGGTTAAAAGTCCCATGACTTCCTTCAGTTACAAAATGACAGAACTGTCACAACCTGTTCCTCTTGGAGAAACTCTGTTTAATGTCCCCTTGATTAGCAGGGGACACATGTTGGTAAGAATCCAAAAGGAAGACCTGGGGATGTGGGAGGTGCCTAAGGAGAGAAAGAAGGGTGATGACGGGCATAAAAGATGTGGTAGCTGGATCAAATCCCTGCTTGAAAATATCTGTATCAGGCTGATGCTGTTGTTCCAGTGGTTAAGACTGCATTGCCACTGCAGTGAGCATGGGTTGGGGAACTAAGGTCCTGCAGGGGCTCGTGGTGGGACAAACCAAAAAACCAAATGGTTATCTGAATCAGAGACTTAAGAAAGAAATCAGCTCAGGATGCTTTAAGATATGAAAACCTTCTGTCACATAGATTTCACAGCAGAAGTTAACAAAGGACAGCATGCAAAGAAGGAGCGTGTGAACAAAAGAGAAAACATGGTATTACAAGAAAAATAATATCTATTTTATTGTTGGTCCATGTGAGCATGAAGGGAAGTGGCCAACTGAAGATGTGAGCTGAAGACACCCTTGAGCCAAGCTCTCCTCAAAAGTCTGACTTCAGTATAAAACAAGGATTCTGAGTTCTGATCTGTCCTGGGAGCAGCCAGTACTGGTCAGGACTCTGGATCTTCTCACTCAATTGACCCAAGAATCCTGACTGTCACAGTTTCCTCATTTCTATACTCAGATCAAGATGAAGCTGTAGGGTATCTCTTTGATAAGTTACCATGAATGAAGATGAAGTTAAGTAAAACTAGCTTAAAAAATACAAGGACTAGATTCCTTGCCAGTCTGATCTTGGATATAAATGTGTGTATAGAGTTAGGAAAATTGCTTTTTCTTTAAAAATTCTTAAAAAGAAAAGAAAAAGGACAAGAACTACTGACCTCGTTTCTCACTTGCCTGAGAAACAACTGAGTCAATGAGTAGATAATATACTACAGATGAGATGGGTAAAAAGGTGTCTGGAAAAGGAGCGATAGAATTGGACTGCAGGCATGCCTTCTTGAGACGAGCTTAAGTGGCATTTGAACGGATCCACCTCTTAGTTCCAAAGAGGACAGATCCCACTGAGGGGCAGGACGAGGTGGTGAACACTGAGTTCTGATGTGATCATCACCTCAGAGAAGTAGGAGGTTCTCCAAAGTTCTCTTAGGAAATCATTTTACCCTGGATAATCCACACAGACAATATTTACTTTTAGAAAATGTACTTTAAGCTATCTTCTAAATGTTAAGGAAACAACACAGGAGTGGGGGATATGCACCTTGGACAGCGTATCCCAGTTTGATCTCTGGATACAAAGGAAAATAAATATTCCTGACCTTGAAATATCACATGTGTCTTGTGATTTCTCATTCACTCTAAAGGTCAAATGTCCAGATTCCCTCAAGCTTCCTCTAAAACAATCATCATGATAAAAATTGACAAGATGACATCAAAGATGATTCCTGCCAAGCAGGATATTGAAGATGACTTCTGGGTAACCTTGGTCTTAGGAGGAACAACCATTGGTTCAAATTGTTTTTCACTCTGACTTCATTTTTACATTATTGTCAATTTTGATAACGTCTCTGATTTGCACAAGTGATGGGAAACTCATGACCGATGATGCTGGATGAAGTAAAAAGACAAAAGCCTACAACTTCTAAGGGGAATTTTGCTGTTAGTTTTCAGGGCCATGGAGAACCGCATACATTGCATCCAGTAACCTGCGGAAGATCGAGCCCAACGGGCCATTCAAGGTTTACATGGACAGAATTCTGTTTGATGATGAACGGGGCACAATAGACTTCTACTTTTATGTCAAGTAAGTAAAAATCATCCAGTAGGAAAATACATGTAAAGCCCAGGCCTCAGGGAGGGTGTGTCTTCCCCATGGGCAGAGAACTCTCTAGAGGATGTTGAGAGCATGACGCCCTGAGTTGTGGGGCTGAGCAGGGTCTCTGAACTGGCAGGGGGAGTTCCCCTGTGAGCTTCCAGGGAAGGTCCTGGAGCCTTTGATTAAAAGAGGGTCCCAGAAGCTCCACTGGCATCAATTCATTACAGGAAAGAGGGTCGCAGACAGAATCTCCTTATGTCAAATAAGCATATCATGTGTACTTGAGTGTTTCCTTGTGGGTGTGTGAGTATGTCTCAATGTTCATGTCTTTCCGGGTTGAATCCTCTTAATGACACAGTGATGGAAGAAGAGTATGGGTTTTGATAAAATTAAAAGTTTCTTTTCCTAAGTTTGTGATTTCCCCCCCTATCATATTATTTAATGAATCATGGCCAGGGTCTGAGCACCCCTAAGCTGTGTCGTGATGGCCACAACTCATTGTTTGCATGAAGTATTTCTTAAAAATAGGTATACTTTTGTTTTCCTAAAATTCTAGATTCTTCCATATTTGGCTTTGAACATGATTTACTTTGTATTTGTAGTTTATCTTTGGCATTACAGCTCTGACTTAAGAGACAAGCCCTGCTTGACTCTTGACAGTGACTTGTCCTTAGAGACCATGTTGCTTCTCTTTTCAAGGTCACATTGTTACAGGCACTAAGCTTACATGCCACAGTTAATCTTTGAGGAGCAACAAAGAAAATCCTAATTTTATATCACAGCTTTTCATGACTTTCGTCAACCTGCTTGAATGTGTGTGTGTCTGTGTGTTTTATTTCTAAGACTCCGAGGAAAATGGGAAGCTAAACATGTCCCGGGAAGTAAGCGACATGATGGCAGCTATACTACTCAATGTAAGTATGAGTGTTTCACTGGTCAGAGTATGTTTGGGTGGAAATCTTGGCACAACTTCCTTCAGAAATCCCACAGCAGTAGAATCCTGAATTGGACTGCTATGAACAATCAGAGGGCTGAGCAGCCTCTAGGCCCTAAGATCTCCAGTCACCTTATTTTGTCATGAGACAAGGGTTCAAAGACACGGGTTGGGGGTCTCCACCCAGTTATGAGTGTTACCCAATTAGATAGTATGGGGAGACCTGTATTTCAATGGTTCTCACAAATAATTTACAACAGCCTTATGAACTGACATTGCAAGAGACTAAATTTTTCACATTTGTATCATTCACTTAAAAAAAAAAAACAATGTTAAAACATCTTAATCCATTCAAGGCTCGGTAGATGAACTTATATCCAAATAAATCATCCTGAGTTCAATTACAAAGTCAGCTTCTGTTGAACACCATGGGGATGCCGGCTAACATTTATATCCCTCAATTTTTTAATAACNTATCATTCACTTAAAAAAAAAAAACAATGTTAAAACATCTTAATCCATTCAAGGCTCGGTAGATGAACTTATATCCAAATAAATCATCCTGAGTTCAATTACAAAGTCAGCTTCTGTTGAACACCATGGGGATGCCGGCTAACATTTATATCCCTCAATTTTTTAATAACAGCCCCACAACATATTCCTAATATTGCATGGCCTACATGGTACATATTTCACTCTAATTTAAGTGTATCCAATCAAGTGCATGAAAATTGGGGAATAGAAAAGTCTTGCCTGCTTTAGTTGCTGTCATAACAACCATTGCATTCAGCCCACCACGGAGTGAGACACAGATCAGTATAAAACTGTTTGAGGCTTCATGGTAACAAGTGAAGATCTGACTTGCACACTCAACTTCTTGTTCTGTATCCAGAAATTTCTCTGGGATCAAAGAGGTAAAATCTCTGTTTTCTGCATGGCACTTTTCAGTTAAGCCAATTGTTGAAGAGGAAGGCTTGCAGAAGTTCAAGGAGCTGACGAAAAAGAAAGGGATTCATGAGAAAAATATCGTGAATTTCATCTGAAGTGGTAATGGAATTACACTTTTCCCTAAATGTATCATTCACCCAATCGGTAAATATATTATTAGGAAGCAACTCAATTAATTTAACATTTCTTTCTCCATAAACAATCTTTTATACAATCTCTTACTTTAAAAAAAAGAAAAAAAAGAAAGAAAAAGCCCTGGAAATTCTGGGGAATGGTAGTAATCTTCTGTAATTTTTTTCTGTCCTTTTCATCTTCCCCAGATGACTAGCTTCCCTAAGGAAAGCTACGTATTTCAAAACATCCTCAGTGTAAGTGAAAAGTGTCTGTTACTACTGCTGTTCCCATTAAATAATTCAAAAGGAAGCATGGTGATTTCGTACCTGCCAAATTTTGTAGGTAATGGTTTTCTGTCCCATCAGCTTGCATTCTATAACTAGGGAACTTGGTTACATTAGGTTATTTCTCTTCTCCTGAGCCGTATTAAATTGTAAACTTGGTTGATCAATGCTGAGTATCTTTGGTGAGAGAGTCTTAACCTACAGGAATCGTGCAGACCAAAGTTGTCAGAGAGAAGCCCGAATGGCCACAAGCGGGTAGAAACCAATTCATCAGTCCTGACTTCATGGTTGTCCACACACCTTCCCCTTCTAGGAGAACTGGATTAAATAGAGCTTGTGGTTCCTGCAACACCTGTGTTTCAACACACATGGATTTCATAGAACCAGTAAAGGCCTTCCAACCACACTGAAACATGCCTTTGACTTATATTCCCCCTCAGAAGAAGACTTTCTTAAAGTGGAATCTTTTAAACTTTCTAATTTACACCTCAGAGAGATTGAAAATGACACTGATCTAGACTGATGTGTGACTTCTAAATTTCTGTAGAGAAAAAAGAAAAAGAAAGAAAAAAAGCAAAGGAAAACTTTAGCCTCCAGGTGAATATGATATTAAAGATGGGTTCATATATTCAATAGACTGTTATTCAGTCATAAAAGAAGGAAATCACGTCGCTTCCAGAAACATGGATGCACCTAGAGATTATCATTCTAAGTGGGGCGAGACAGGATGAGAAAGAAAGATCACATGGTATTACCTGTAGGTGGAATCTAAAGTATAAATTAAAGACGTTATTTACAAAACAGATTCACAAGCATAGAGAACACACTTGTGTTCACCAAGGAGCAGGAGGCTGGCCTAGAAGAGAATTGGAAATTTGGGATTGGCAGATGTAAGCTACTATATACAAGATGGATACACTAGAAAGTCATACTATACATCAGAGGAAGCGAAACACAATATTCTGTAAAAAAAAAAAAAAGTAATTGGGAAAAGAATTTGATAAAGAATAGATATTAACATGCTGCTAGTGCTAAGTCACTTCATTCGTGTCCGACTCTGTGCGTCCCAAGACGGCAGCCCACCAGGCTCCCCTGTCCCTGGGATTCTCCAGGCAAGAACACTGGAGTGGGTTGCCACTTCCTTCTCCAATGCACGAAAGTGGAAAGTGAAAGTGAAGTCCCTCAGTCATCTCTGACCCTCAGCGACCCCATGAACTGCACCTTCCAGGCTCCTCCGTCCATGGGCTTTTCCAGGCAAGAGTACTGGAGTGGGGTGCCATTGCCTTCTCCAGATATTAACATATGTATGTATAAATTATTCACCTTGCAGTACTACTGAACTAATACAACGTTGTTAGTCAACTATACTTGAATATAAAATAAAAATTTAAACATTGATTCTTGAAGACCCTAAAGACAAAGCTATGGCATTAGAGGAGCCTGCCCCAATCACAGATACAGGAAATCATCTCGAGAAGAACCGTTCCCATGAACTTGAATTCAGAAACCATTCCTCCTAGAATCGACCTCAAATGGGAAAGCTGGCCCCATATGTACCTCCAGGGGAAAATTCCACACGACCCCCACCCACATTACAGAGATGTGGATTAGTGAGGTCCACCAGGATTCTGACATTGGATCAGCTAGCAGCAACTGTATCCTGGACAGCCTACTGCCTGAGCCTCATCCCTGGTAGATGTCAAAAAAACTGACTCTACTGATTATTATTATTATTTTTTAATTCACCTACAGAAGAGTCACTGAGACCAGACACAACCTCGTATCCCTGGAATCAAGACCAACAACCAGAAGATGACTTTCCTGGTTCCTGATTAACATGACCCTTCTTTCTTCACACTCACACTCCTGTTTGCATCTCATCTCTCCTGGTCACTAATCATGTCCTGTCTGGTGGCATTTGATTTCTCAGGGCTTTAATAAATTAGGTTAATTCACAATGGAGTTACGTGTGTCTTTCCTTAAGGTCTCCATTTTAAAACACACAAATACGCATGTTAGATTTACCCATCCAGAAACATATGCCTTTTAAAGGATAGGTGTTCCATCAGAGACAATTCTGAGGATGGGTAAATAGAGATGTCCTGGAGGTATTGAAGGGAGAAGGAGAAAAAAGACTAAACCATCATGGGACACGGAACAGAGGTATGGATCCCCTTACTGCAGCAGGAGGGGGCAATCTGTTCCAGAAAGATGTCCCTCGAATGCCTCGTATTTTCAGAGAGAAAGGAGCTTGTTTTCCACTCTCTGACTTTCATAGAGAGAAAGGGGAAGATGCCATGGGCCCCAACTGAGAAAATATGCATATTCTGACCACACCAGCACTTCTGCAATTGAGCTGAAGGACTGGTGTTTGGTAACGTTCCCTCGCGAGGAATCAAATGTGTGCAGCAGCTGAGTCTCGGTCAATGCATAGTAACAGGATGTCAGGGCAGTGTCTGCAGGAACAAGAAACTGACAGCTCAGTCAGGAAGTTGGAATTATTCACAACATCTAAAGATGGTCTTCCACCCTCTTAGGTTTGGAAGAGCAGTGGACGCTAATATCTGGAACACTGGACACTCCCCCCGTCATGGGTGGGGCACACTGATCACCTCCCCATGGTGGTCAAGCTCTGTACAACATAGAAGATCTAGCAGATATGCAAGATGGACAACTTATCCCAAGCATTGAGCCAAAGCTCACAGATTTAGTCCAAGAGCTTGGATAATAGTAGTACATTAAGGAATATTTAAGAGAATAAAGGTTTCAGTTTCTGCATAGACATGGCCTCCAAATGCGCTAGAGCTGGCCAAGCCAAAGCTTGTTTCTATGGCTTAGTTGGTAGTAATGGAGGTCAAGGACAATGTTTAAGTTCTCACACTTCTTTAGTAGAATGTATGCCCTTGGAGTTCTGACTCTGGTCTTCACACTACCTCTGGAAATGTTGGATTGGACAAGTGGAAGTACACATAGGTAACTGAACACAGAGCAACATAGTGAATCTCTTACAAGGATATTCAAGGCCAAGGTGTGATATAAACAACTCAAAAATTGTGAACTATCATGTACATGCATGAGTTTCCCTGACAGTTCAGTTGGTAAAGAGTCTGCCTGCAATGTATGAGACTCCAGTTCAGTTCCTCTGTTGGGAAGATCCGCTGGAGAAAGGATAAGCTACCCACTGCGTTCATTCTTTCCTTGTGGTTCTGCTGGAAAAGAACCTGCCTGAAATGTGGGAGACCTGGGTTGGGAAGATAACTCAGACAAGGGAAAGGCTACCCACTTGAGTATTCTGGCCTGGAGAATTCCATGGAGTGTATGGTCCAAGGGGTCCCAAAGAGTTGGACATGACTGAGCGAATTTCACTCATATATGTACATACACACACTTGTAGGTGTTTGACCATGCATCTTGTCATAACTGTATTTTTTAAAAATATAATATCACCACATATTACACAAATAAACCACATGACCAAATTGTAAACAGATTTATTGAAATTAGCACTCCTGTAGAAATGGACACATTACTGGAAGGAAGTGTCACGAGAATTTATCTGTCAAAGACATTGAGTAGAATGCTCCATAAAGTTGCAGTTCAAGATTTAATTCATACCCAAGAAGGAAACAAGAATTATCACTAAACTTGGAGAAAGCCATCCATTGACACGACATGACCAAATTGTAAACAGATTTATTGAAATTAGCACTCCTGTGGAAATGGACACATTACTGGAAGGAAGTGTCACGAGAATTTATCTGTCAAAGACATTGAGTAGAATGCTCCATAAAGTTGCAGTTCAAGATTTAATTCATACCCAAGAAGGAAACAAGAATTATCACTAAACTTGGAGAAAGCCATCCATTGACACGTGATCATATGATTCACATTAAACTACTTTCCGTTCTTGAAACTTCTATGAAAGTGAAAGTCACTCTGTGGTGTCTGACTATGTGCGACTCCATGACGACAGAGTCCATGGAACTCTCCAGGTGAGAATATAGGAGTGGATAGCTTTCCTGCTCCAGCAGATCTTTCTAACACAGAGATCGAGCTCATGTCTCCCACATTGTAAGCAGATTCTTTACCAGCTGAGCCACAAGGGAAGCCCAAGAATCCTGGTGTGGATAGCCTATCCCTTCTCCAGCAGATGTTCTGGACCCAAGAATTGAACCGGGCTCTCCAGCATTGCAGGCGAATTCTTTACCAACTGAGCTATCATTTGCTTTCTTATCCCCTAGACAGGATTAGGTACTTCCAACAGATTAGGTTAAATTCTATATGCCCAGCAGCTGCTGCTGCTAAGTCATTTCAGTTGTGTTTGACTCTCTGCGACGTCACAGATGGTAGCCCACCAGGCTCCTCTGTCCCTGGGATTCTCCAGGCAAGAATGCTGGAGTGGGTTGCCATTTCCTTCTCCATTGCATAAAAGTAAAAAGTGAAAGTAAAGTCGCTCAGTCATGTCCAACTCTTTGTGATCCCATGGACTGCAGCCTACCAGGCTCGTCTGTCCATGGGAGTTTCCAGTCAAGAGTACTGGAGTGGGTTGCCATTGCCTTGTCCACTAGCTATATGCCCAGAGAAAACCATCATTCAAACAGGTACATGTACCCTAATGTGCAGCAGCACTATTTGCAAAAGCCAGGACACGCAAGGAACCTAAATGTCCACCAACACAGGAATGGATGATATGTGGCTGTTGTTACGGTTTGCTGGCTCAGTTGTGTCCAACTCATTGTGACCCCATGCACTGGAGAAGCTCACCAGGCGTCTCTCTTCACGGAATTCCTCAGGCAAGAATACTCGATGTACAAGATGGAATACTGCTCAGCCTGTTCCAGCAACGTGGATGGACCTAGACTCTCCCATACAGAGTGAGGGAATTCTGAAACAGAAAGGCAAATATCTCATATTAACAAATGTATTGTATGTGGAATAGACTAAAGTGGAACAGATGACAAGTTCCAGGGCAGAAACAGGAACGTACACTTGGAGAAGAAACATAGAGACCCCAAGGCAGAAGGCATGGGTTGGGATGAATTGGGAGATGGGATACCACATACCCATGATTGATACTACGTACAAAATCGGGAACTAGCATAGGAAACTCTACTCAGCGCTCTGTGGTGACCTACATGGGAAGGAAATCCAAAAAAGAGGCTATACATATATCAGTTCAGTTCAGTTCAGTTCAGTCGCTCAGTCATGTCTGACTCTCTGCGACTCCATAGACCGCACCAGGCTCCCCCATCCCTGGGATTCTCCAGGCAAGAACACTGAAGTGGGTTGCCATTTCCTTCTCCAGTGCATGAAAGTGAAAAGTGAAAGTGAAGTCACTCAGTCATGTCCGACTCTTCCCGACCCCATGGACTGCAGCCCACCTGGCTTCTCCATCCATGGGATTTTCCAGGCCAGAGTACTGGAGTGGGGTGCCATTGCCTTCTCTGGCATTAGCTAACACTCACCAACTACTAGAGTAGGGTGGAGCAGTGGAAAATCCGATTCGCTTTATTGACATCAAACATGATGATCTAGGATGATGTCCAGAGGCTGACCGACTAAAGAACAAAGAACACACATAGGAATTAAGGAACACACACCTTGAGCTGAAAACAAAGAACAAAGAGACACCAAGTGATAAATATGGGAACCAAGACAGGGACTTAAACCCAAAGATAAACAGTGGCAAGCCAGGACTGGACCCTGCTATGGGGAAGCTGCCGTCTGTGACATTTGGAGGAAATTTTGCCCTGTCCACATGTGCAGCCTAACAGTTTCCACACCCATTATGAGGGTCATCGAGTATGCCAGATTTTTTTTTTTTTTTTTTAAAAATCGACCCCACCTTGACTATCTTTCCTTTCTTCGGGGATTTAAGGTACAATGAGTCCCAGAGTGGGAGACGCTGGTTGATGCCTGTTTCCTTCTAAGCACACCCGAGGCAGTGCACCTTGGCCTCAAGAACAAAACTTCCTGGGACACATACTGCCTCATTCAATAAACAGCTGTAGGCACTGGGGACGGAGTCATTACCCAAATCCAAAGGCCATGACATGGCAGAATTTACTCATGACTGAATGAAGACTGCTTGTAAGAAGAAAGAATAAAAGATGAAGGGGGCAAGGAGAAAGGAATTAGGGGATTTGGAATCTATGATACGACACAGAAAACCACATCCTGTAGAAATCGGCAGGTTCCAAAACGCAATATGGCAGAAAGTGAAGAAGAACTAAAGAGCATCTTAATGAAAGTGAAGGAGGCGAGTGAAACAGTTGGCTTAAAGCTCAACATTCAGAAAATGAAGATCATGGCATCCGGTACCATCACTTCATGGGAAATAGATGGGGAAACAGTGGAAACCGTGGCTGATTTTATTTTTCTGGGCTCCAAAATCACTGCAGATGGTGATTGCAGCCACGAAATTAAAAGACACTTGCTCCTTGGAAGGAAAGTTATGACCAACCTAGACAGCATATTAAAAAGCAGAGACATTACTTTGCCGACAAAGGTCCATCCTTGAAGGCTATGGTTTTTCCAGTGGTCATGTATGGATGTGAGAGTTGAACTAGAAAGAAAGCTGAGTGCCGAAGAATTGATGCTTTTGAACTGTGGGGTGGGAGAAGACTCTTGAGTCCATTGGACTGCAAGGAGATGCAACGAGTTCATCCTAAAGGAAATCAGTCCTGAATNCATCCTTGAAGGCTATGGTTTTTCCAGTGGTCATGTATGGATGTGAGAGTTGAACTAGAAAGAAAGCTGAGTGCCGAAGAATTGATGCTTTTGAACTGTGGGGTGGGAGAAGACTCGAGTCCATTGGACTGCAAGGAGATGCAACGAGTTCATCCTAAAGGAAATCAGTCCTGAATATTCACTGAAAGGATGGAAGCTGAAGCTGAAACTCCAATCCTTTGGCCACCTGATGTGAAGAAATGACTTATTTGAAAAGACCCTGATGCTGGGAAAGATGGAGGGCAGAAGGAGAAGCGGACGACACAGGATGACATGGTTGGATGACATAACCAACTCGATGGACATGAGTCTGAGTAAACTCTGGGAGTTGGTGATGGACATGGAGGTCTGGCGTGCTGCAGCCCATGGGTTCGCAAAAGTCGGATATGACTGAGCAGCTGAACTGCACATGAACTGAAAAAATACCAACTAGTGAATTGTGTCAGAAAACTGAAAAGTGGGTTGCCAGAACCCGGTGGAAGATGGTTGAGAAGCAGCAGGAAGGGAGATGCCCAAGGAGCCCCAGTATAGTTTTGAACTTCATAGATATGCTCACCATGCTGACTGGGGAAAAATTTTCACAGCTCTACTCATACAGAGCTTATCAACTGTAGGCCTGGAATAGGTGAACCTTTGTTGTATCTCAACTAAATTAGTTTTAAAAACTCATTGCAGTTTAGCTATAGAGTTCAGTTCAGTTGCAAAGCTTCAGTTCCATTTCTCTATTTTTGTATCTGTAATCACTATCCACCATTTTCTTCTTATTATTATTAACATGACCATCATAGGGCTGCAATTGTTCTGACAGCAAACTGTCCATGTGAGCATAATTTAGAGCACGGTGGTCCATGGTTTCTTTCATCTAGGTTCCCTGATGTGTGGATAGTTTAGCAGGAAAGGTGAAAGAACCTGGAGCTCCCACCTCCCTCCCCATTCTACCCCTCTAGGTTGATACAGAGCCTCTGTTTGAGGTTGCCAAAACATACAGCAAATTCCCGTTAGCTATATGCTAATGTAAGTTTCCTTGTTACGCTTTCCATACATCTCACCGTCTCCTCCCATCTTCCCATGTCCATAAGTCTGTTCTCTATGTCTGTTTCTCCATTGTTTCCCAGTAAATAAATTCTTCAGTACCATTTTTCTAGATTTCATACGCATGCGTTAGAATACGGTATTTATCTTTCTCTTTCTGACACTTCCCTCTGTATAATAGGTGACAGGTTCATCCAACTCATTCATACTGACTCAGATGTGTCCCTTTTTGTGGCTGAGTAATGTTCCATCATGTATATGTACCACAATTTCTTTATCTGTTCATCTATCAATGGACATCTAGGTTGCATCTATGTTCTAGTCACAAATAGTGCTGCAATGAACAATTGGATACATGTGTATCTTTCAATTTTGGTTTCCTCAGAGTATATGCCTAGGAGTGAGATTGCTGGGTCATGTGACGCTTCTAGTCCCAGCTTTTAAAGGAATCTCCATAACGTCTTCCATAGCAGCAGTATCAGTTTTCATTCCCACCAACAGTGAAAAGGTATTCCCTTTTCTCCACACCCTTTCCAGCATTTATTGTTAGTAGACACTTTGATGAGGGCCATTCTGACTGGTGTGAGGTGAGAGCTCAGTGCAGTTTTGATTTGCATTTCTGTAATAGTGAGTGATATTGAGCATCTTTTCATATGTTTGGTAGCCATCTGTATGTCTTCTTTGGAGAAATGTCTCTTTACCTCTTTTGCCCACTTTTTGATTGGGTTGTTTGTTTTTCTGGTATGGAGTTGTATGAGCTGCTTGTATATTTTGGAAATTAATCCTTTGTCAGTTGTTTCATTTGCTATTATTTTCTCCTGTTCTGATAGCTATCTTTCCACCTTGCTTATAGTTCCCTGTCCTGTGCAAAGCTTTTAAGTTTAATCAGGTCCCACTTGTTTCAGTTCAGTTCAGTCACTCAGTCGTGTCCGACTCTTTGTGACCCCATGAACTGCAGCACGCCAGGCCTCCCTATCCATCACCAACTCCCGGATTCCACGCAAACCCACGTCCATCGAGTCGATGATGTCATCCAACCATCTCATCCTCTGTCGTCCGCTTCCCCTCCTGCCCTCAATCTTTCCCAGCATCCGGGTCTTTTCCAATGAGTCAGCTCGTCACATCAGGTGGCCAAAATATTGGAGTTTCAGGTTTAGCATCAGTCCTTCCAATGAACACCCAGGACTGGTCTCCTTTAGGAAGGACTGGTTGGATCTCCTTGCAGTCCAAGAGTCTTTCAAGAGTCTTCTCCAACACCATAGTGCAAAAGCATCAATTCTTCTGCACTCAGCTTTCTTTATAGTATAACTCTCACATCCATACATGACCACTGGAAAAACCATAGCCTTGACTAGTCTGACCTTTGTTGGCAAAGTATGTCTCTGCTTTTCAATATGCTGTCTAGGTTGGTCATAACTTTCATTCCAAGGAGCAAGCATCTTTTAATTTCATGGCTGCAATCCCCATCCGCAGTGATTCTGGAGCCCACTTGTTTTTACTTTTGTTTTTATTTCCATTTCTCTAAGAGATGGGTCATAGAGGATCTTGCTTTGATTTATGTCATTGTGTGTTCTGCCTATGTTTGTCTCTATGAGTTTATAGTTACTGGTCTCACATTTAGGTCTTTAATCCATTTTGAGTTTATCTTTGTGTGTGCTGCTAAGAGGTTTTCTAATTTCATTCTTTTACATGGAGCTGTCTAGTTTTCATAGCACCATTTATTGAAGAGGCTGTCTTTGCCCCATTGTATATTCTTGCCTCCTTTGTCAAAAATAAGGTACCCATGGGAGCATGGGCTTATTTCTGGACTTTCTATCTTGTTCCATTGGTCTTTATTTCTGGTTTTGTGGCAGTACCATCGTGTCTTGATGACTGTAGCTGCGTAGTGTAGTTTGAAGTCAGCAAAGTTGATTCCTCCAGTTCCATTCTTTTCTCAAGACTCCTTTGGCTATTTGGGGTCATCTGCATTTCCATACGAACTGTGAAAAATTTGGCTCTAGTTCTGTGAAAAATGCCAATGATAATTTGACAGGGATCACACTGAATCTGTAGATTGCATTTGCTAGTATAGTCATTTTCACAGTATTGATTCTTCTTGACAGTCCCTTGGACTGCAGGGAGATCCAACCAGTCCATTCTGAAGGAGATCAACCCTGGGATTACTTTGGAAGGAATGATGCTGAAGCTGAAACTCCAGTACTTTGGCCACCTCATGCGAAGGGTTGACTCGTTGGAAAAGACTCTGATGCTGGGAAGGATAGGGGGCAGGAGGAGAAGGGGATGCCAGAGGATGAGATGGCTGGATGGCATCATGGACTCGGTGGATGTGAGTCTGAGTGAGCTCCAGGAGATGGTGATGAACAGAAAGGCCTGGCGTGCTTCGATTCATGGGGTCGCAAAGAGTCGGACACGACTGAGCGACTGAACTGTACTGAACCCAGGAACATGGAATATCTCTCCGTCTGTTTATATTATCTTTGATTTCTTTCATTAGTGTCTTGTAATTTTCTGTGTACAGGTCTTTTGTCTCCTTATGTAAGTTTCTTCCTAGATATTTAATTCCTTTTGTTGCAATGGTAAATGGGATTGATTTCTTAATTTCTCTTTCTGATTTTTCATTGTCAGTATATCGAAATGCAAGTGATTTCTGAGGATTGACATTGTATCCTGCAACATCAGCTCTAGGAATTGTTTGATACTATCTTTAGGGTTATCTATGTATAGTATCATGTTATCTGCAAACAGTGAGAGCTTTACTTCTTCTTTTCTGATCTGTATTCCTTTTATTCCTTGTTTTTCTCTGATTGCTATAGCTAGGACTTCCAGAACTATATTGAATAATAGTGGTGAACATGGACACCCTTGTCTTGTTCCTGACCTTAGGGGGAATGCTTTCAGCTTTTCACCATTGAGAATCATGTTTGCTGTAGGCTTATCATATATGGCCTTTACTATGGTGAGGTAGGTTCCTTCTATGCCAGTTTTGTGAAAAGTTTTCATCATAAATGGGTGCTGAATTTCATCAAAGGCTTTTTCTGCATCTATTGAGATTATGATATGGTTTTTATCTTTCAATTGGTTCATATGCTGTGTCACATTGCTTGATTTGTGTATACTGAAGAATCCTTGCATCCCTGAAATAAACCCAACTTGATCATGGTGTATGAGCTTTTCCATGTGTTGCTGAATTCTGTTTGCTAAAATTTTGTTGAGGATTTTTGCATCTATGTTCGTCAGTGATATTGGCCTGTAGTTTTCTCTTTTTTTTGTTGTTGTTGTCTTTATCTGGTTTTGGTATTATGGTGATCATGGCCTCATAGAATGAGTCTCCAAGTGTTCCTTCCTCTGCCATTTTTTGAAAGTGTTTTAGAACGATAGGCATTAGCTCCTCTCTAAATGTTTGATAGAATGCTCCTGTGAAGCCATCTGGTCCTGAACTTTTGTTTTTG
Source organism: Cephalophus harveyi (assembly GCA_006410635.1). Classification (NCBI taxonomy): domain Eukaryota; kingdom Metazoa; phylum Chordata; class Mammalia; order Artiodactyla; family Bovidae; genus Cephalophus; species Cephalophus harveyi. The sequence goes on from SJYT01032878.1 coordinate 82,641, forward strand.
GGGGGATGTTTGATCACAGCTTCAATTTCAGTGCTTGTAATTGGCTTGCCCATAGTTTCCGTTTCTTCTTTGTTTGGTCTTGGAAGATTAAACTTTTCTAAGAAATCTGTCCATTTTTCCAGGTTATCTACTTTATTGCCTTATCAGTTCAGTTCAGTCACTCAGTCGTGTCCGACTGTTTGCAACCCCGTGAATCACAGCACACCAGGTCTCCCTGTCCATCACCAACTCCCGGAGTTCACTCAGACTCACACCCATCGAGTCCGTGATGCCATCCAGCCATCTCATCCTCTGTCGTCCCCTTCTCCTCCTGCCCCCAATCCCTCCCGGCATCAGAGTCTTTTCCAATGAGTCAACTCTTTGCATGAGGTGGCCAAAGGACTGGAGTTTCAGCTTTAGCATCAATCCTTCCAAAGAAATCCCAGGGCTGATCTCCTTCAGGATGGACTGGTTGGATCTCCTTGCAGTCCAAGGGGCTCTCAAGAGTCTTCTCCAACACCACACTTCAAAAGCATCAATTCTTCGGTGCTCAGCCTTCTTCACAGTCCAACGCTCACATCCATACATGACCACAGGAAAAACCATAGCCTTCACTAGACGGACCTTTATGGTTCATAATAGTCTCTTATGATCCTTTGTATTTCTGCATTGTCTGCTGTAACTTCCCCTTTTTCATTTCCAAGTTTCTTGATTTGATTCTTCTCCATTTTTCTCTTGATGAGTCTGGCTAAAGGTTTGTCAATTATCTTTATCTTCTCAAAGAGCCAGCTTGTAGTTTTATTAACCTTTACTATTGTTTCTTTCACTTCTTTTTCATGTTTCTGCTCAGATCTTTATGACTTCTTTCCTTCTACTAATTTTGGGTTGTTCTTTTTGTGTTTGTTGTTGTGCTTTTCCCAGTTGCTTTAGGTGTAAAGTTAGCCTTTCTATTTGATGGTTCTCTTCTTTCTTAAGGTAGGATTTTATGGCTATAAACTTCCCTCTTAAACTGCTTTTGCTGAATCCCATAGGGTTTGAGTTGTCGTGTTTTCATTGTCACTTGTTTCTAGAAATTTTTAAATTTCCCTTTTGATTTCTTCAGTAACCTCTTGGTTGTTTATAAATGTGTTGTTTAATCTCCATGTGTTTGTGTTTCTTACACTTTTTTCCTTGTAATTGATATCTAGTCTCATTGCATCACGGTTGGAGAAGATGCTTGATCTGATTTCAGGTTCCTTAAATTTCCTGAGGTTTGATTTGTGAGCCAAGATGAGGTCTATCCTGGAGAATGTTCCATGTGCCCTTGAGAAGAAGGTGTATTGTCTGCATTGGGATGGCATGTCCTGAAGATATAAATGAGATCCATCTCATCTAATGTATCATTTAAGACTTGTGCTTCCTTATGAATTTTCTGTTTTGATGATCTGTCCATTGGTGTGAGTGGGGTGTTAAAGTCTCCTACTATTATTGCATTATTGTCAATTTCTCCTTTTATGTCTGTTAGTGTTTGTCTTATGTATTGAGGTGCTCCTATGTTGGGTGCATAGATATTTACAATTGTTCTGTCTTCCTCTTGGATTGATCCCTTGATCCTTATGTAGTGTCCTTCCTTATCTCTTGTAATCTTTTTGTTTTTTAAGGTCTGTTTTGTCGAATATGTACTCCAGGTTTCTTCTGCATCCCATTTGCATGGAACATATTTTTCCATCCTCTCACTTTCAGTCTATATGTGTCTTGATGTCTCCAGTGGGTTTCTTGTAGAAAGCATACATATGGTTTTGTTTTTTCTTTCAATTCATCCAGTCTGTATCTTTTGGTTGGAGCATTTAATCCATTTATGTTGAAAGTAATTATTGATATTATGTTCCTATTTCCATTTTCTTAATTGTTTGGAGTTGATTTTGTAGATCTTTTTTCTCCTGTTGTATTTCTTGACTATATCTATGACCAGATTGTATAGATACACCATGGTCCATCTATCTACATGAGCACAATGCAACCTTATGTCTTTCTGCCCTTTGTATTTTTTTTCATCTTATTTGTCTGTAGGTGAAATAAAAACCTAATATGCTATCATTCAGAGACCTATGAACTGTCATGGTCTTTACTGACATTGTTTTAGCTATTTCAAAAATCTCTCAATTCTAGGCTTTCTGCTCAAATAGGAAGCATGCTTTCCTTTCATGTTACTCAGCAAGGTAGGGAGGTGAACCCAACTCTTTCCTTAATAAGATTGAATTTACTTCTCTTCTGAGATAAATGCAGTAACAAAGATGGTGCTGTGTATTGGCGAAAAATAAGTAAAGAGACTGAATGGCACTACAAAGATTTTCCTTCTTAGATTACAGGGGACTGGAACACCATTTACATTGCTGCAGATAATAAGAAGATTCCGCAAGGAGGCCCACTGAGGGCATATATCCGTCACTTTGAAAGTATAAACAACTGCAAACAACTGTCTGTTACTTTTTACATCAAGTAAGCCCACTCTGCCTAAACTGAGAACAACGAGACTGTTGACTTCCGACATGGAGTCCAGTCTCCAATGTGCGAGAAAGGTGTGAGTCATGGCTGTGAGGGTGAGCGTTGTGAGATCTATTCATGGAAGGGTGAGCTCAAGCGCTGGTGAATGGATGGTGATGAAGGAACATTCTGCTTGTTTCTTTTTCAGGGCTTACTCTCACTGCACGTTACTCACAGTAGGGGCAACCAGAGAAGAAGGAGATGTTTATGTCGTAAACTGTGAGTATGCAAGTTCTGCCGAGGTGTGCCTCTTCTCAGGTTTGTTAGCCACTCAGCTGTATCCAACTCTTTGCGACACCATGCACTGCACTGCACCAGGCTCCCCTATCCTTCACTAGCACCTGGAGCATACTTAGACTCATGTCTATTGAGTCATTGATGCCATCTAACAATCTTATCCTCTGTCATCCCCTTCTCCTGCAGCCCTCAACCTTTCTCAGCAACAGGGCTTTTTTCAGTTACTTGGCTCCTCTCATCAGGTGGCCAAAATATTGGAGCTTCATTTCAGCATCAGGCTTTCCAATGAATATTTCCTTTGGAGTGACGGGTTTGATCTCCTTGCTTTCTAAGGGACTCTAGGAGTGGGTAGCCATTTCCTTCTCCAGAGGAACTTCCCCACCCAAGGATCGAACCTGGGTCTCCGGCATTGCAGGCCGATTCTTTACAGTCTGAGCCACCAGGGAAGGGCAAAATCACAGAGTGTGTTCAGATTGATGGTCTTGACTCAATCCAAGACAACTAGATGTCTGGAATTGTGAGCTCTTTCTTCTACTCATTACAAAAGCAACCTTGGAAATGACACTTAATTGTCCAGGAATCAATTCTGCACCATAAAATCAAGATAAGGCCCAATTTGGAAGGTGCCATTGATGGCATCTGAGAAGAAGTCCTGGACTTGGATTTCACATGTTCCTCAGACATGGGGAAGTGTTTAAACCTACTTAAGAGTACAACAATCCTTTAAAAAATTTCGCTCTCTGATTTGACATGCATGTGTGTCTGCAGAGTCACTCAGTCTTGCCCAACTCTAATCGACCCCATGTACTGTGATCTGCCAGGCTCCTCTGTCTTCTTCAGGCAAGAATTCTAGAGTGGGTTTCCATTTCCTCCTCCAGGGGAATCTTCCCAATCCGGCCATCAAATCCACATCTCTGGCATCTCCAGTGCTGGCAGGCAGATTGTTTACCGTGGAGGCCCCGAGAAGCCCTTCACTTAAGCTTACAAGATCTAATTTGGTTTAACTGAAGAACTACTTTAAGTATTAAACGTTTTTTATTATCACTTTTAAGCAGTAGAAACTGGCTGATTTAAATCCCATAGATAAGGATGAGATTAGTAAAAATCACAGACAAATTTCAAACTAATCTTTACATAATTTGAAAAGAAAAGAAGGACTGGCAAAAACTTCTATCTCTATAGTTTAGCTCAGTGCAGTCGCTCAGTCATGTCCGACTATTTGCGACCCCATGAATCGCAGCACGCCAGGCCTCCCTGTCCAACACTAACTCCCAGAGATCACTCAGACTCACGTCCATCGAGTCCGTGATGCCATCCAGCCACCTCATCCTCCGTTGTCCTCTCTTTCTCCTGCCTCCAATCCCTCCCAGCATCAGAGTCTTTTCCAATGAGTCAACTCTGCACATGAGGTGGCCAAAGTACTGGAGTTTCAGCGTCAGCATCATTCCCTCCAGAGAAATCCCAGGGCTGATCTCCTTCAGAATGGACTGGTTGGATATCCTTGCAGTCCAAGGGAGTCTCAAGAGTCTTCTCCAAAACCACAGTTCAAAAGTATCAATTCTTTGGTGCTCAGCCTTCTTCACAGTCCAACTCTCACATCCATACATGACCACTGGAAAAATGATAGCCTTGACTAGACGGACTTTTGTTGGCAAAGTAATGTCTCTGCTTTTGAATATGCTATCTAGGTTGGTCATAACTTTTCTTCCAAGGAGTAAGCGTCTTTTAATTTCATTGCTGCAGTCACCATCTGCAGTGATTTTGAAGCCCCCCAAAATAAAGTCTGACACTGTTTCCACTGTCTTCCCATCTATTTCCCATGATGTGATGGGACCGGATGCCATGATCTTCGTTTTCTGAATGTTGAGCTTTAAGCTAACTTTTTCACTCTTTGCTTTCACTTTCATCAAGAAGTCTTTAGCTCCTCTTCAGTTTCTGCCATAAGGGTGGTGTCATATGCTTATCTGAGGTTATTGATACTTCTCCTGGCAATCTTGATTTCAGCTTGTGTTTCTTCCAGCCCAGCGTTTCTCATGATGTACTCTGCATAGAAGTTAAATAAGCAGGGTGACAATATACAGCCTTGACGTACTCCTTTTCCTTTTTGGAACCAGTCTGTTGTTCCATGTCCAGTTCTAACTGTTGCTTCCTGACATGCATATAGGTTTCTCAAGGGGCAGGTCAGGTGGTCTGGTATTCCCATCTCTTTCAGAATTGTCCACAGTTTCTTGTGATCCACACACTCAAAGGCCTTGGCATAGTCAGTAAAACAGAAATAGATGTTTTTAGGGAGCTCTCTTGGTTTTTCCATGATCCACTGGATGTTGGAAATTTGATCGCTAGTTTCTCTGCCTTTTCTAAAACCAGCTTGCACATCAGGGAGTTCACGGTTCACGTATTGCTGAAGCCTGGCTTGGAGGATTTTGAGCAATACTTTACTAGCATGTGAGATGAGTGCAATTGTGTGGTAGTTTGAGCATTCTTTGGCATTGCCTTTCTTTGGGATTGGAATGAAACCTGACCTTTTCCAGTCCTGTGGCCACTGCNGAGCATTCTTTTGCATTGCCTTTCTTTGGAATTGGAATGAAAACTGACCTTTTCCAGTCCTGTGGCCACTGCTGAGTTTTCCAAATTTGCTGGCAGATTGAGTGCAGCACTTTCACAGCATCATCTTTCAGGATTTGAAACAGCTCAACTGGAATTCCATCACCTCCACTAGCTTTGTTCGTAGTGATGCTTTCTAAGGCCCACTTGACTTCACATTCCAAGATGTCTGGCTCTAGATTAGTGATCACATCATCATGATTATCTGGGTCATGAAGATCTTTTTTGTACAGTTCTTCTGTGTATTCTTGCCACCTCTTCTTAATGTCTTTTGCTTCTGTTAGGTCCATACCATTTCTGTCCTTTATTGTGCCCATCATTGCATGAAATCTTCCCTTGGTATCTCTAATTACCTTGAAGAAATCTCTAGTCTTTCCCATTCTGTTGTTTTCCTCTATTTCTTTGCATTGATCACTGAAGAAGGCTTTTTTATCTCTTCTTGCTATTCTTTGAAACTCTGCATTCAGGTGGTTATATCTTTCCTTTTCTCCTTTGCTTTTCACCTCTCTTCTTTTCACAGCTATTTGTAAGGCCTCCCCAGACAGCCATTTTGCTTTTTTGCATTTCTTTTCCATGGGGATGGTCTTGATCCCTGTCTCCTGTACAATGTCATGAACCTCATTCCATAGTTGATCAAGCACTCTGTCTATCAGATCTAGGCCCTTAAATATTCCTCACTTCCACTGTATAATCATAAGGGGTTTGATTTAGGTCATACCTGAATGGTCTAGTGGTTTTCCCTTCTTTCTTCAATTTAAGTCTGAGCTGGGACGCTCTTCTCCTCATGTCTTTAGATCGACATGCCCTCATGCCTCAAAGATGGATTTTCCTGCCATCTTCTAAATAAAATAGAGCTGTGACACTGAGCTGTAACACTGATTTGTCTAAGAACTATAACACGGCCCATTTGAGACCTGAGAGCTATAACACGGTCTATCCAAGACCTGAGAGCTGTGACACGCCGAGGGGGCTTTAATGTCCGTCACTCCAAATCTTTGTTGTGACGAGACAAAGAATCAAGGAACATACACTCACGTGACATGTATGGTCCCTGACTCAGAGATAACCTGGCTGAAACAACCTCCGTGTGGAAGAGGCCAAGCACAGCTGGAGCCCAACTCAGCGAAGCTCCCACGGGAGAGGTGGAACGCGAAGAAAATCTAGTGCAGAGGAAGGCCTATCATGCTGGAAACCGGGACAGTGGAAAGCCCACCCGGCCCAGTCTCAGATTTCAGAAGACCTCCAGTTAAGTGCCTTGGAGCTGTCCTAAGCGCAGGTGGCTTCAAGAGCCGGCGCACTAAGCATGGCTGAGAGGACCTACCCCACGTCTGAGGTCAGGGGCAGCGGCCTAGAGTGCCAGGCTGCTGTGGTGCAGGAACAGCCGAGAGGAGCTACCCTGTGTCCGAGGTCAGTGGTGGCCAGGAGGAGCTACCCCGCGTCTGAGGCTAGTGGCGGCTGGGAGAGACACCCCGTGTCCAAGGTCAGGGGCGACTGGGAGAAGCCACCTCACACCCAAGGCCAGGGGCGGTGACCCTGAGGAGCTACCCCAGGCCTGAGGCCAGGGCTGGAGGCTGGGAGGAGCAACCCGAGGAGTGGTGGCTGTGTAGGCGCAGGAGGGCCTAGAGGAGCTATCCCCCATTGAAGGTCAGGAACGGCGGTGGTAAGGAGATACCCCTCATCCAAGGTAAGGAGCAGCGGTTGTGCTTTGCTGGAGCAGCTGTGAAGAGATACCCCACACCCAAGGTAAAAGAAACCCAAATAAGATGGTAGGTATTACAAGAGGGCATCAAAGGGCAGACATACTGAAGCCATACTCACAGAAAACTATTCAATCTAATCACAATAGGACCACAGCCTTGTCTAACTCAATGAAACCAAGCCATGCCTGTGGGGCAACCCAAGATGGGCGGGTCATGGTGGAGAGGGCTGACAGAACGTGGTCCACTGGAGAAGGGAATGGCAAGCCACTTCAGTATTCTTGCCTTGAGAACCCCATGAACAGTATGAACAGGCAAAATGATAGGATACCAAAAGAGGAACTCCCCAGGTCATTAGGTGCCCAATATGCTACTGGAGATCAGTGGAGCAATAAGTCCAGAAAGAATGAAGGGATGGAGCCAAAGCAAAAACAATACCCAGTTGTGCATGTGACTGAGAGGGCAAACACACTGAAAGCATAATCACAGAAAAACTAGTCAATCTAATCACACTAGGACCACAGCCTTGTCTAACTCAGTGAAACTAAGCTATGCCCTATGCGGCCACCCAAGATGGGCGGGCATGGTGGAGAGGTCTGACAGCATGTGGTCCCTGGAGAAGAGAATGGCAAACCACTTCAGTGTTCTTGCCTTGAGAACCCCATGAACAATATAAAAAGGCAAAATGATAGATACTGAAAGAGGAACTCCCCAGGTCAGTAGGTACCCAATACCAATATGCTACTGGAGATGAGTGGAGAAATATCTCCAGAAAGAATGAAGGGATGGAGCCAAAGCAAAAACAATACCCAGCTGTGGATGTGACTGGTGATAGAAGCAAGGTCCAATGCTGTAAAGAGCAATATTGCATAGGAACCTGGAATGTCAGGTCCATGAATCAAGGCAAATTGCAAGTGGTCAAACAGGAGATGGCAAGAGGGCACATCGACATTCTAGGAATCAGCGAACTGAAATGGACTGGAATGGGTGAATTTAACTCAGATGACCATTATATCTACTACTGTGGGCAGGAATCCCTCAGAAGAAATGGAGTAGCCATCATGGTCAACAAAAGAGTCTGAAATGTAGTACTTGGATGCAATCTCCAAAATGACAGAATGATCTCTGTTCATCTCCAAGGCAAACCATTCAATATCACGGTAATCCAAGTCTATGCCCCAACCAGTAACGCTGAAGAAGCTGAAGTTGAACGGTTCTATGAAGACCTACAAGACCTTTTAGAACTAATACCCCCAAAAGATGGCTTTCTCATTATAGGGGACTGGAATGCAAAAGTAGGAAGTCAAGAAACACCTGGAGTAACAGGCAAATTTGGCCTTGGAATGCGGAATGAAGCAGGGTAAAGACTAATAGAGTTTTGCCAAGACATTCTCTATAGTTTATGAAACTGGAAATAATTCTTAAATACAAATACTGTAGTGCTGAGTGATCTAATGTCTCCATAATTGATTTCCAAGGAGAAAAGTACAATGGAGCATTCTAATTATGTCTCTTGCATATATTTTTTTTTAATTCGCAAAATGGCCATTCAGCCACAGGAACTAAATAAGAATCATTTCAAAGAATATATCTCCCACATTTTGCCATAGCCTTATTTCTTCCCATTTTATAACCTCTTGTACTATTAAACAACTTTGGCTTAATTTAACTTTTATTTTAATTTGATGTTCAGTCCAGTCACTCAGTCATGTCGAACTCATTGCAACCCGTTGGACTGCAGCAGGCCAGGAATCCCTGTCCATCGCCAACTCCCAGAGCTTACTCAAACTCATACCCATTGAGTCAATGATGCCATCCAACCATCTCATCCTCTCTCATCCCCTTCACCTCCAGCCTTCAATCTTTCCCAGTCAGGGTCTTTTTAATGAGTCAGTTTTTCCCACCAGGTCGCCAAAGGACTGAGTTTCACCTTCAGCATCTGTCCATCCAATGAATATTCAGGACTGATCTCCTTTAGGATAGACTCGTTGGATCTCCTTGCTGTCCAAGGAATTCTAAAGAGTTTTCTCCAACACCACAGTTCAAATGCATCAATTCTTCAGTGCTCAGCTTTCTTTATAGCCCAACTCTCACGTGCATACATGACTACTGGAAAAAATATAGCTTTGACTAGATGGACCCTTGTTGGCCAAGTCAAGTCTCTGCTTTTTCATATGTTGTCTAAGTTGGTCATAACATTTCTTCCAAGGAGTAAGCGTCTTTTAACTTCATGGCTGCCATCACCATCAGCAGTGATTTGGGAGCCCCCAAAATAAATTATGTCACTGTTTTCATTGCTTCCCCATCTATTTGTCATGAATTGATGGGACCAGATGCCATGATCTTAGTTTTCTGAATGTTGAGTTCTAAGCCAACTTTTTCACTCTCCTCTTTCACTTTGATCAAGAGGCTCTTTAGTTCTTCTTCACTTTCTGCCATAAAGGTAGTGTCCCCTGTGTATCAGAGGCTATTGACGTTTCTCCAGGCAATCTTGATTCCATCTTTTGCCTCATCCAGTCCAGCATTTCTCATGATGTACTCTGCATATAAGCAGGGTGACAATATACAGCCTTGATGTACTCCTTTCCCAGTTGAGAACCAGTCTGTTGTTCCATGTCAAGTTCTAACTGTTGCATGTTGACCTGCCTACTGATTTCTCAGGAGGCAGCTCAGGTGGTCTGGTATTCCCATCTTTTAAGAATTTTCGGGGGGCGGTCCTAAGATGGTGGAGGAATAGATCAGGGAGACCACTTTCTCCCTCACAAATTCATCAAAAGAACTTTCAACGCTGAGTACATTCCACAAAACAACTTCTGAATGCTGGCAGAGGACATCAGACACCCAGAAAAGCAGACCATTGGCTTCAAAAACAGGTAGGAAAAAAATATAAAAGACGAAAAAAGAGACAAAGGAGGTAGGGAGGGAGCTCCGTCCCGGGAAGTGAAGGAAATGGCAACCCACTCCAGTATTCTTGCCTGGAGAATCCCATGGACTGAGAAGCCTAGTAGGTTACAGTCCACGGGGTCGCAAAGAGTCGGACACGAATGAGCGACTTCACCTTCACCTATGCCCCAACCAGTAATGCTGAAGAAGCTGAAGTTGAATGGTTTTATGAAGACCTACAAGACCTTTTAGAACTAACACCCAAAAAAGATCTTTTCATTATAGGGGACTGGAATGCTAAAGTAGGAAGTCAAGAAATACCTGGAATAACAGGCAAATTTGGCCTTGGAATGTGGAATGAAGCAGGGCAAAGACTAATAGAGTTTTACCAAGAAAATGCACTGGTCATAGCAAATATCCTCTTCCAACAACACAAAAGAAGACTCTACACATGGACATCACCAGATGGTCAACATTGAAATCAGATTGATTATATTCTATGCAGCCAAAGATGGAGAAGCTCTATACAGTCAACAAAAACAAGACCAGGAGCTGACTGTGGTTCAGATCATGAACTCCTTATTACCAAATTCAGGTGTTTGTAAAGGCTATCAATTGATATGGTTGGAAATTTAAGTAATCTATTAGCTCTTAAGATTATTTGGAACCCATTCTTGCAAGAAGTTCCTTTCATGCAGCCCTTATTATTGGAAACTTTACCATTATTCAAAACTCCGAAAAATTGCATTGTCATGTCATGCCCTCAATAAAATGGTGGCAATGTATCTAAATCGTATGTGAAAGTCTTCATTTCTCTGTATAGCTCTTCATACACTCAATGGTAAATCTTGACATTTCTAATGTCTACCACTCTTAGTAGAAGTGAAGTGAAGTTGCTCAGTCGTGTCCAACTCTTTGCGACCCCATGGACTGCAGCCCACCAGGCTCCTCTGTCCATGGGATTTTCCAGGAAAGAGTACTGGAGTGGGTTACCATTTCCTTCTCCAGGGGATCTTCCCGACCCAGGGATCGAACCCAGGTCTCCCACATTGTAGCCAGATGCTTTTACCATCTGAGCTACCAGGAAGTATAGCGATGTCATTCAATGAGTTTATTCCTTCCAAATATTGTTCAAAATAGAGACTGTAGAAAAAACGAATGAAGTAGCTATGTGACTTCACCAACATTATAATGGAGATATTGATCTTGAAAACTGGGAGTAAATTGCAAAAGATTTATTGCAATAATAAGATGCTGAATCAGTCTCTGAGCAGTCTGTCAGTTCATTTAGTCAAACTGCAAATCACTTGCTGTCACATGTTTATGCTATATCCCCTTCTAAACAAGTAGGAAAAGGTTTAAAAAGACAACTTATTTATGATAGGTATGGCCCCACTAACCCCACAGGAATGTAGAATATAGGCTTTTATTTTAGATGTTCCTAATAAGCTAGGCTCAAGACACCATGAAACATTAAAAAATGAAATGACTAATACCATATAGATACACATATTCATATGATGCAAAAATAATTTAGCATCTACCCATATTAGACTATTCAGAAATCAAATGAACATATAGAATTTAAATTGATAATTATTTAGGAAGAGTAAATGTTCTTCAGTTTAATGAATGTATACCATAATTCTATCTGCATTAAAGCATGTTTTTACCTCCTATATTATATGCATAGTTATATCAAAGCTTGTATGTGCCTTGCAAATACTTTATATTCAAGGTATAGAATTGGAAAACCAGTATATTTATGCTTCTTATGAGCACTGCTTATAACATTTGTATGTATCTGAAAGGGTTGCTGCACACTGCCTAAGGTGAGTAAGGTGAAGTCGCTCAGTCGTGTCCGACTCTTTGCGACCCCGTGGACTATAAGCTACTAGGCTTCTCTGTCCATGGGATTCTCCAGGCAAGAATACTGGAGTGGATTGCCATTTCCTTCTCCAGGGGATTTTCCCGACCCAGGGATCGAACCCGGGTCTCCCACATTGGAGGCAGACGCTTTAACCTCTGAGCCACCAGGGAAGCCAGTAACACTGCCTAGTAACAAGAAATTGTCTTCAGATGTTCGGATGAGATGTGTCCTCATTCCAAGGGTTATTTCATTATCCCCTTTTCTCTTTAGTAGAACAATCTGTCGTAAGTTTATTTTGTTTTAGTAATTTCTTCTTTTCTGGTATCTGAGCATAACAATGTGAAAATATTTGGGGGACACTAATATGTTGATATTTCTCCTGGCAAACTTGATTCCAGCTTGTGCTTCTTCCAGCCCAGTGTTTCTCATGATATGCAGAGTACATCATGAGAAATGCTGGGCTGGAAGAGGTGCAAGCTGGAATTAAGAATGCTGGGAGAAATGTCAATAACCTCAGACATGCAGAGGACACCACCCTTATGGCAGAAAGTGAAGAGGAACTCAAAAGCCTCTTGATGAAAGTGAAAAAGGAGAGCGAAAAAGTTGGCTTAAAGCTCAACATTCAGAAAACGAAGATCATGGCATCTGGTCCCATCACTTCATGGGAAATAGATGGGGAAACAGTGGAAACAGTGTCAGACTTTATTTTGGGGGGCTCCAAAATCACTGCAGATGGTGACTGCAGCCATGAAATTAGAAGACGCTTACTCCTTGGAAGAAAAGTTATGTCCAACCTAGATAGCATTTTCAAAAGCAGAGACATTACTTTNGGGGCTCCAAAATCACTGCAGATGGTGACTGCAGCCATGAAATTAAAAGACGCTCGCTCCTTGGAAGGAAAGTTGTGACCAACCTAGATAACATATTGAAAAGCAGAGACATTACTTTGCCGACTAAGGTCCGTCTAGTCAAGGCTATGGTTTTTCCAGTGGTCATGTATGGATGTGAGAGTTGGACCGTGAAAAAAGCTGAGTGCCAAAGAATTGATGCTTTTGAACTGTGGTATTGGATAAGACTCTTGAGAGTCCCTTGGACTGCAAGGGGATCCAACCAGTCCACCCTAAAGGAGATCAGTCCTGGGTGTTCACTGGAAGGACTGATGCTGAAGCTGAAACTCCAATACTTTAGCCACCTCATGGGAAGAGTTCACTCATTGGAAAAGACCCTGAAGCTGGGAAGGATTGGGGGCAGGAGGAGAAATGAATGACAGAGTATAAGATGCCTGGAAGACATCACAGACTCGATGGACACGAGTTTGAGTGAACTCCGGGAGTTGGTGATGGACAGGAAGGCCTGCTGTGCTGCAATTCATGGGGTCGCAAAGAGTCGGACACAACTGAGTGACTGGACTGAACTGAACTTAACTGAATGTATGAAAACCTTTAAGATGCTGATATTTTGTGGGACACTACCTTTGATGGATATGCCAAAAATAAATAAACCTAAAAAGATGTAATGGGAAGAAATCCCAAGTCTGATAGAACTGGGAAAATAAAGTTATATAAAAAGTTATTGGAGCTTTTTCCACTCAACTTGCAGCAAGAAACACACTTTGCACTAGGGAAATCCAGTTAGTTACTATCTCTACTCTGGCATTTTGATTTGAATCTATATGATATTTCCCAGATGTACACTGGCTCCTCCAATCATATACTAGCTAATAAATTGAAAGTGTCTTTGAGCTTTAGAGCATAATTTTGGGGAACTGTTTTAAGCAAAAGTAATTTCTCTTCTTAGAGCCCATTTCTTACTTATTTAAAATGAGAATTGTCAGATAATTGTAGGACTAACCAAATGAGCAGACGTGCAGATGAGTTAATGATTTCCCAGGATTCGATCAAAGTATTAAAAAATAATAATTCCTTAGAAGGAGGAGTATTTAATACTCAATCTAAAATAATGACATAATTGTTATCATAGTTTTTTAAAACGTAATAACAAAATAGAAAAAAAACTGCTGCAACTATTAAGGCAATTGAAAATATTTAAAGGAAAAGATGTGTTGCTTAGAATTATATGGTCTACTGGTTGGATCTTGTAGTCTGAGGAACTCTCAAGAGTCTTCTCCAACACCACAGTTCAGCAGCATCAGTTCTTCGGTGCTCAGCTTTCTTTTTAGTCCACCTGTCACATCCATACATGACTACTGGAAAAACCATAGCCTTCACTAGATGGACCTTTGTTGGCAAAATAATGTCTCTGCTTTTAATATGCTGTCTAGGTTGGTAAATAGTATTTAACTTATATCAATTAAAAACTTATGGATAAATAAGTAATTGATTCAGATGGTGTTAACAAAATTAAGCTAACTTCATTTATAATCAGAACTACAGCTTCAAGTAATCATGTAATTCTATCCACCAATGTGCCATTACGTATTGGCTCTTTTAAAAACACTCTTATCTAAAGAACCCCTTGACGAAAGTGAAAGAGGAGCGTGAAAAGACTGGCTTAAAACTCAACATTCAGAAAACTAAGATCATTTCATTCAGTCCCATCACTTCATGGCAGATAGATGGTAAAACAATGAAAATATTGAGAGACTTTATTTTGGGGACTCAAAATAACTGCAGATGATGACTGCAGCCATGAAATTAAAAGACGCTTACTCCTTGGAAGAAAAGCTATGACCAACCTAGAAGCATACTAGAAAGCAGAGACATTACTTTGCTGACAAAGGTCCGACTAGTCAAAGCTATGGTTTTACCAGTAGTCATGCCTGGATTTGAGAGTTGGACCATAAAGCTGAGAAAGAAAGAAAGGATTGATGCTTTTGAACTGTAGTGTTGGAAAGACTCTTTTTTAAAAAATACATTTATTTATTTTAATTAGAGGCTAATTACTTCACAATATTGTATTGGTTTTGCCATACATTGACATGAATCTGCCACGGGTGTACATGTGTTCCCCATCCTGAACCCTCCTCCAACCTCCCTCCCCATCCCATCCTTTGGGGTTATCGCAGTGCACCAGCCCTGAGCATCTTGTATCATGCATCAAACTTGGACTGGTGATTCATTTCACATATGATAATATACATGTTTCAATGCCATTCTCCCAGATCATCCCACCCTCGCTCTCTCCCACAGAGTCTAAAAGACTGCTATATATCTGTGTCTCTTTTGCTGCCTCACATATAGGGTTATTGTTACCATCTTTCTAACTGGGGGTCCCTTGGACTGCAGTGAGATGCAGCCAGTCAGTCCTAAAGGAAATTGGTCCTGAACACTCATTGGAAAGACTAATGTTGTACCTGAAGCTCCGATAGTTTGTCCACCTGATGCGAAGAACTGACTCGTTGGAAAAGACCCTGATACTGGGAAAGATTGAAGGCAGGAGGAGAGGGGATGACACAGAATGACATGATTGAATGACATCATCGACTCAATGGACATGAGTCTGAGTAAACTCCAGGGGTTCGTGATAGACAGAGAGGCCCGGCATGCTGCAGTCCATGGGGTCACTAAGAGTCGGACTCAACTGAGTGACTGAATTGAATTGAATAAGTTATGATGAGTTCCAACTTTGGTAGTCCAATCAAGTGCCTGTAATTCTCAAGAGGTGCAATTACTGCATGCTAGCTACATACACCCTTGAATTTTCTTATTAGTATAATCAAATCTTTTTAAATTTTATACATATAAATTATTAGTCAAAATTTTTTATCTCTTCTTAATATTAGACTATTGCAGAGAAGCAAGATGTTCAAAAGTTAATTCAGTCATATTAACTGAACTCTTCTAAGTTCTCAAAAACACTAGATCACTTTGATTTAGAATGGGTGACCACAAAAAATATTCCAGTAAATAATATAAAGTAAGCTACTCATATGGTTTTACCAAATGCTTCTTTCCTCTGTAAAATGCCTTTTGTAAAGTAGTGGTTATTACATATTCACATCTTCAAATCAAGTAAAACAAAATTTAATTTGAGGTTCAGAAGTAGGCCTTATTTGTTTAAAAGTGAAAGTCTCTTAGCAATGTCTGACTCTTTGTGACCCCATGGAGCCCATGAAACTTTCTAGGCCAGAATACTGGAGTGGATAATCTTTCCCTTCTCTAGGGTATCTTCTCAACCAAGGGATCAAATCCAGGTCTCCTAAATTGCAGGTGTAATCTTTACCAGCTGAGCCATAAGGGAAGCCCAATAATATTGGAGTGGGTAGCCTATCCTTTCTCCAGGGGATCTTCCTGACCCAGGAATGGAACCAGGTTCTCCTGCGTTGCAGGTGGATTCTTTACCAACTGAGCAACCAGGGAAGCCCAAACACAACCCAAAATAATGGTTACATAAGCTTTTAGAGTTCTTTGACATTTGTTAATGCGAATATAAGAAATAGTGCTGTGCAAGGGGAATGTATGCTTAAAATTTGTACATTTCCTAGTTTAAACTTTACATGACTATGTATTTAAAAATTCATCTTATATTTAAAATAGACAGTTCTATATTTTTTTCTGGAGTCTAAAACTATGCAGAGTAAGTGTGATTTAGTTTAATTTTCAAAGTCAAATATTCCTTGTGGTTTGAATTTTGTAAGCCTGTTTCACTTTATTTCTTGGGTTTATTCTATACTCTTCTTAAATGGGCACAGAGCTTAAATTAGGTGCAGTTTCAAGGCTGAAATACACTTTTCTTAACCAGTAGGTTAAGCCAAGATCTCATTGCAGTAAAGTTTTCATGAGACACAGCATCAGCACTTAGCACAATTTAAAAATAAATAATAGATAGTAAATTAAGAATTGCATACTTCACAAAAATTCTGGTGGCTCCTACCAGTTCTGACACAGTTCCATTTGACCATATATTTCCTAGATAAGTGCATCATACATAACAAGATACACATTTCAAATATTACAGTGTTAGTATTAACTGTGATCATTCATAGTGTAAATATGATCCAGGCCTGCAACCATAACAGTAATCCTGTCATTTAAGCACTGCTGTGGTCCTGAAATATGTTAAATCTATATTCCACTAAAATTATTCTGTAATAAGAAGTGTTGTCATATAATAGCATCTAAAGATCCAATATTTTGAATTGCTAAACAATGTGAAGTATTTTTCCTCATTAATCTTGAAATTATTAATTTACAATTTATATTAACATTAAATATCCAGGAAAGTATGATCTTTACCAACACAGAAGAAATAAATGTGTCCAATTTTACTTTTCAAATATAGCCAACCGGGTTTTATCATTTTCTTGAGAATGTGGAATGCTTGACATGAGCCAACATCAACAAAATCAAAGGATCTTAGCATTTTAGAGCAAGATATACCCTGGATAAAAATCTAATCAATCACCTCACTTGAAAGATGAAGAAATGAAGCTAGTATACTTAAGTTCATTTTCCAGGGTCACACTAGGTAGAAGCTGTGCTGATACTAGGTGACAAGTGTTCTAATGCTGAAATTAAAACACAATACTGGTTGTTTAGATTATTCTGAAATTAGCATTAGTCTAATTTGTTTCAATTAGAAACAACACTTCTAACAACACAAGAGAAGACTCTACACATGGACATCACCAGATGGTCAACATCGAAATCAGGTTGATTATATTCTTTGCAGCCAAAGATGGAGAAGCTCTATACAGTCAACAAAACAAGACCAGGAGCTGACTGTGGCTCAGATCATGAACTCCTTATTGTCAAATTCAGACTTAAATTGAAGAAAGCAGGGAAAACCACTAGACCATTTAGGTATGACCTGAATCAAATCCCTTATGATTATACAGTTCAGTTCAGTCGCTCAGTCGTGTCCAACTCTTTGTGACCCCATGAATCCCAGCACACCAGGC
>SJYT01032881.1:0-102404 GCA_006410635.1 Cephalophus harveyi
GTGTGTGTGTGTGTGTGTGTGTGTGTGTGTGTGTGTGTGTGTGTGTGTGTGTGTGTGTGCCTTTTCCCAGTGGAATTCGTTGCTGGTGATCTGCTCACAGGGAGACTGCATACGGAAACCCTGAATCCCAGGCTCCACACTCCCTCTTGGGGATGCCCCCTCATCGGACCCCCAACCCAGGCCACAGTGTATCTGACCACAGAGGGTCTCCGCTCACTCTTGGTGATGCCCCTTCATCAGACGCCCCTCCTGTTTCTCCCTTGCAGGCCTGTGTGGCTTTGGAGTCTGCCCCTGAAACACGGCCCTTCGCCCTTCCTTTAATCCTCTCAGCCAAGAGGGGGCTGCAGTTGCCCTTCTCCCTTCACTCACATTGCCCACGTAGATAGATCTGTGGTCAGCCTCTGCCTTCTCCAGGGAGTTGTCTGTGGAGAAAGGGGCTTCAGGACCAGGGGCTTGTCCTGGGCAGGGGGCTCCCAGCAGCTGCTAAGGGCAGGCACCCCACCTGGGTGGGTCAGTCCTCACTCCTCCAGGAAGAGGTGCACCCACATCTCTTGGGAGCTCTTGGGGAAGACCACCTCTTGGGGCTTATCCAGAAGGCCCCACTGCCAGGCTGGACCTCCCGGAAACCCCAGCCTCTCCCTGGGAGTTTCCATTCATCCCAATTTACCAGGAAAGGGGTGCTCAGAGCCATGCAACCGAG
Source organism: Cephalophus harveyi (assembly GCA_006410635.1). Classification (NCBI taxonomy): domain Eukaryota; kingdom Metazoa; phylum Chordata; class Mammalia; order Artiodactyla; family Bovidae; genus Cephalophus; species Cephalophus harveyi. The sequence goes on from SJYT01032881.1 coordinate 701, forward strand.
GACTCAGGCCCATGGCTTAGGACCGCGGTCAGCCTGGCCTGCTGGCTCCTACCTGTCTTGGGACTCAGTAGCTGCCTGGCCAACAGGGCCCCAGTGGCTTCCTCTCCTTCATCCAGGTCCTGCACCCTGGGCAGCTCCGGCCCCTGGGCCTGCTCCATGGCCCACAGCTTCAGTTTGATGGCCTCCAGCTCCTGCCAGCACATGGCCCAGGCTGAGCCTCGAGGTAGAATGGCCCCCAGGCTTCCCTGGAGCAAGGACAGAGGGGATGGGCCTGCCTGTCCTCAGGTCATTCTGGGGGCTCCCCGGAGGGACGAGGGAAGCTGTGAGGACCCGGGCATGCAGAAAGCCCCTTTTATACACCCCAACACACAGAGGCCTCTCCAGCTTGTGTGTGGCGGGTGTCTCTATGCCCTCCTCCAGGCGGGGGACAGTGGCCCTCTGACCTCTGGAGGCAGAGCTGCAGCGGTCTATCCCTCGGCCCCAGGCACCGGGTTCTCCCGGTTCCCAAGATCCCACTGGCTTCCCCCAGGCGTTCTGCTCAGTGGTTACCTGGTCAGGCACTGGGCACTCAGTCAGGCCCTCCCTCTCCAAGAGAGACAGCAGGAAGCCGGCATCTTCCTCATCGTTTTCCTCAGCTTCTCCTGTCTCCTCCTCCTCCCTGCCAGTCCCCGGGCCCAGATGGGTCTTCTCAGCTGGGCTCCAGGCCCCCCAGCCCTGGGCCTCGGGGTCTGAGGAAGCCCTCTGGAGCCAGGCCTCAGTAGGGGGAGGGAAGAGGGCGCGGCTGAGGAAGGGCCACATGGCGGCAGGGGTATGGGGCAGGCCAGGCTTCCGGGCTCACTCCACGCCAGCACCTGCCCACACCCTCCCGGGTTTTAAGCCTGCCCTTCCAGGCCAGGTGTTCTCACTAGAGGCTTCAGCCGTCTCCTGGCTGGGGCCAAGCCTCCACTCTGGCTTCTGGGCCCTGAGGGATCAGAAGCCAGACCCCTGTCCCGGGCCCTTCTTCCTCGCGGGGTTGCCCCTCTGGGGCACTTGAGATGGAGAGGGTGCAGCTGAGGTGGGGCTGGGAGGCCCATCCCCCCACAGCTCAGCCTCTCCCGCCAGGAAGCAGGAGTTGCTGTCCATGGGGTTGTCTATGGGGTTGTTGTCCACATGCCTTGCTGTGTCGTGCCTCCAGTGGTCGACCACCGTTGGCATGACACAGGCACGAGCAAGTTATCCGAGCGTGCAGAAGCGAAAGTGGGGCATGGGGGTCAGAGCAGGCTTCCCGGAGGAGGTGGCGTTTGAGCCAGCCTTCTCAGATTGGGTCAGGCAGAGCTGAGGCGAGTGTGGCCTCGGTGGAGGGAACAGCTTCAACAAAGGTCTGGGGGTGGGGGTTGGGTGCCACAGGGTCAGAGGTCTTGCAGAGTGGGGTACTGGGCCAGAGGAGAGACATCCCTCCCTCCTCTTGATCCCCCTGGATCCCCCATGGACCCTCCCCCCTCAACCCTAGCTCTTAGGTGGGAAGCCTTGACAAAACTACAGGCCTGTGCAGATCAGGTCTGGATACCGGGGCCTTGATGCCAGCTTGTCAAATCCTGGCCTCTTCCCCTCACTCTCCTCAAGAATGGCTGCAGGCCTGTGTCCCTGGGTGCCCTGGTTTCCGGTCTCCCCTCCCAGCAGCTGCTCTGGCCTCTTCTCACCCTGGTATGGTATCCTCCTGAGTGTTTGCTCACCCAGCTCGTATCACACCCTCCAGGCCGTAGCTGGTAGGTCCCCTTGGACCATTTGGGGTTTCTTCCCTGGGATGCGGAGCTGGAGGACGGGAGAGCTGAAGCCTGTGGACCTTGGGGGGCCACAGGTGGGAGGACGAGGCATGTGCTGTGGGGCCCGCGGTGGCTGCCTTTCTCCTCTTGGCTCTGTTCTCACCTCTGGGGAAGCTGAACTAAGGGTGCATCATCCCCCCTCCATTACCCAGGCCCCGGAGGGAAAGGAGCTGGCCTGAGCTGGCTGTCAGCCTACAGGGATGGCCTCCTAGCTCCCAGCCCTCCTGCCTGTGACAGCTCTTCTCCCCTTGGCTGCACATGGTTTTATGCACTTGCTTGTCTGAGGCCCNAAAGGGGTGCTCAGAGCCATGCAACCGAGGACTCAGGCCCATGGCTTAGGACCGCGGTCAGCCTGGCCTGCTGGCTCCTACCTGTCTTGGGACTCAGTAGCTGCCTGGCCAACAGGGCCCCAGTGGCTTCCTCTCCTTCATCCAGGTCCTGCACCCTGGGCAGCTCCGGCCCCTGGGCCTGCTCCATGGCCCACAGCTTCAGTTTGATGGCCTCCAGCTCCTGCCAGCACATGGCCCAGGCTGAGCCTCGAGGTAGAATGGCCCCCAGGCTTCCCTGGAGCAAGGACAGAGGGGATGGGCCTGCCTGTCCTCAGGTCATTCTGGGGGCTCCCCGGAGGGACGAGGGAAGCTGTGAGGACCCGGGCATGCAGAAAGCCCCTTTTATACACCCCAACACACAGAGGCCTCTCCAGCTTGTGTGTGGCGGGTGTCTCTATGCCCTCCTCCAGGCGGGGGACAGTGGCCCTCTGACCTCTGGAGGCAGAGCTGCAGCGGTCTATCCCTCGGCCCCAGGCACCGGGTTCTCCCGGTTCCCAAGATCCCACTGGCTTCCCCCAGGCGTTCTGCTCAGTGGTTACCTGGTCAGGCACTGGGCACTCAGTCAGGCCCTCCCTCTCCAAGAGAGACAGCAGGAAGCCGGCATCTTCCTCATCGTTTTCCTCAGCTTCCCCTGTCTCCTCCTCCTCCCTGCCAGTCCCCGGGCCCAGATGGGTCTTCTCAGCTGGGCTCCAGGCCCCCCAGCCCTGGGCCTCGGGGTCTGAGGAAGCCCTCTGGAGCCAGGCCTCAGTAGGGGGAGGGAAGAGGGCGCGGCTGAGGAAGGGCCACATGGCGGCAGGGGTATGGGGCAGGCCAGGCTTCCGGGCTCACTCCACGCCAGCACCTGCCCACACCCTCCCGGGTTTTAAGCCTGCCCTTCCAGGCCAGGTGTTCTCACTAGAGGCTTCAGCCGTCTCCTGGCTGGGGCCAAGCCTCCACTCTGGCTTCTGGGCCCTGAGGGATCAGAAGCCAGACCCCTGTCCCGGGCCCTTCTTCCTCGCGGGGTTGCCCCTCTGGGGCACTTGAGATGGAGAGGGTGCAGCTGAGGTGGGGCTGGGAGGCCCATCCCCCCACAGCTCAGCCTCTCCCGCCAGGATGCAGGAGTTGCTGTCCATGGGGTTGTCTATGGGGTTGTTGTCCACATGCCTTGCTGTGTCGTGCCTCCAGTGGTCGACCACCGTTGGCATGACACAGGCACGAGCAAGTTATCCGAGCGTGCAGAAGCGAAAGTGGGGCATGGGGGTCAGAGCAGGCTTCCCGGAGGAGGTGGCGTTTGAGCCAGCCTTCTCAGATTGGGTCAGGCAGAGCTGAGGCGAGTGTGGCCTCGGTGGAGGGAACAGCTTCAACAAAGGTCTGGGGGTGGGGGTTGGGTGCCACAGGGTCAGAGGTCTTGCAGAGTGGGGTACTGGGCCAGAGGAGAGACATCCCTCCCTCCTCTTGATCCCCCTGGATCCCCCATGGACCCTCCCCCCTCAACCCTAGCTCTTAGGTGGGAAGCCTTGACAAAACTACAGGCCTGTGCAGATCAGGTCTGGATACCGGGGCCTTGATGCCAGCTTGTCAAATCCTGGCCTCTTCCCCTCACTCTCCTCAAGAATGGCTGCAGGCCTGTGTCCCTGGGTGCCCTGGTTTCCGGTCTCCCCTCCCAGCAGCTGCTCTGGCCTCTTCTCACCCTGGTATGGTATCCTCCTGAGTGTTTGCTCACCCAGCTCGTATCACACCCTCCAGGCCGTAGCTGGTAGGTCCCCTTGGACCATTTGGGGTTTCTTCCCTGGGATGCGGAGCTGGAGGACGGGAGAGCTGAAGCCTGTGGACCTTGGGGGGCCACAGGTGGGAGGACGAGGCATGTGCTGTGGGGCCCGCGGTGGCTGCCTTTCTCCTCTTGGCTCTGTTCTCACCTCTGGGGAAGCTGAACTAAGGGTGCATCATCCCCCCTCCATTACCCAGGCCCCGGAGGGAAAGGAGCTGGCCTGAGCTGGCTGTCAGCCTACAGGGATGGCCTCCTAGCTCCCAGCCCTCCTGCCTGTGACAGCTCTTCTCCCCTTGGCTGCACATGGTTTTATGCACTTGCTTGTCTGAGGCCCCCGGGGCACTACTGCCACTGTGCTACTGCTTCCAGGAAGCCCTCCTGATTGCTCCCTCTTGTGGCTGCAGTGCCCAGGCCTCTGTTGGTCCTGTGTCAGGCACACGTCCCCAGGTCCTCCCACCCCAGCTGGCCAAAGCACCTCAAGGGCAGCGCTGAGCATGTGGCCCCGGCCCGAAGCTGGTGGACGAGGACAGAAGTGCGGAGGCCGCATGTCTCCCTCACAGCTCAGGGCAGTCAGCTCCCCTCACTTGCAGGCTGAGACTCCATGGAGGGGCTCTGGCCCGGGTGCCTCCCTCTACCTCCACATGGCTGAGCGACAGCATGGCGGCTGTGTCCGAGCCAAGGGCCGGATGGACTCTGGCCTGGCCCGGCAGGCTCCTCTGAACTCAGATCTCTGCAATGGAAAATTGCTGTCATCCCCTCTGTGCCGGCACTGCTGACGCACCAAGCCCGCTGGGGCTCCCGCCAGCCGCCTGGCGTGGGGACAGGCTCGCCCCCATGCTGGCCTTTCCAGTGACGCCGTTCAGAATACACCATGTTCCAGGCTGGGCTGGAGTATTAATAACAGCCTCCTCCCAGGACCGCCCCAGAGCCTGGAGCCCTAGCCCGGGACACCCACTCTGGGCAGGACCTGCCCTGTGAGCCGGGACACTACGGCAGGGACATCCCGGCTCTGTGGGGTCAAGGTGTCCCTTCCCTCAGCGTCCACCCTCAGAGCTTGTGGATGGTGCCCACACGGCCGCAGGAAGGGGTGTTCGGCACCCCCCCACCCCCGCCCAGAACTCAGGAGGCAAGTCATCTGCCCCATCCTGCTGACACTCCCACCCTGCGTCACATGTTCATCCATCCTCATGGATCAGGATCTTGTCCCTCTTGCCTGGCCCCAAGAAGACCCCCCAACAAATCTGTGTGAAATGGGCCTAGAAGGAGTTGCCGGACACTCAAGGAGACGCGGAGCCCGTGTTGGCGAATGGCGGCTTTATTCCATGACACAGAACCCACGGGGCCTCGAACAGAGATGGGGGGCGTGGGAGGGCAGCTGCCAGGACCCCGCCCAGCACTGAGGAAGACAGCCTGACCCCTTTGGGAGAATTAAAACATAGCATGAGATAAAAAGAGGAAGTGGACAGTCAGTCCTTCCCCACCAGGCTGTGTGTGGCTGTGCCTGGCCGGGCTCCCACTGCCGGAGCCCCTCACCTGCAGAGGCTGCCCTGACTGGGCCCCTAGCCCTGCATTCAGACGTTTAAGGTCAGGCTCCCACTGAATCCCAACGTTGCATTATTGCTGTAGGGGTCTCTGGTGAGGCGACCCAGGGGCCGACTTAATTGAAATGAAAAGAACAGGAAGCAGGCAGACGGAGTTTTCTGGAACACTTTGGACTGTATGGGTTGCTCCAGACAGCCGGCTCCCCAGGCCTCCTCCGTGTGGGGCGTCCAGGCCCCTCGACCCCTCGACTCCTCCGCCTCCTCCTCAACTAGCAGGACAAATCTGGTCGGGTGAGGGGGGACTGGAAGACACCTATGGGCTGTGGGGGCCTGGAGGCAGGTATGCGGCTGCAGGGGCCAGGGAGAGATGGGGTTGGGACTGCACTAGGCCTCCAGGGTCCTGGGAACACCGGCCTCATCAGCCTGTGCGGGGCTCCTTCTCTGCTCTCCAGCTCGGAGGGGCTCACTCCCAGCTCTGGGACCCCCATATGGAAGACAGGCGAGAGGGAAAGGTGGAACCAACAATGAGCACCCAGAGAAGGGGCTCCGGGAGCCCTGCTGTCGGGTGCCAGCCAGCTTGGGGCTCTGTCTCCCTCCCTTCCTGGGGACGCCTCCAGGCAGTGACCCAAGGTGACAAGGAAAGCAGCAGGCGCCGCGCCCCCCATCCGCCCCCAGCAGTGTCCAAGTCTTGCCAGGGAATGTGCCTCCCTGACGGACGGCCGGGGTCACAGGGTCCCTGAGCAGCTGTATGGGCCGCCTCCAGCACCTCTCCTGGCCCAAAGCCACCACACTTGCCAGGCGGGCCCAGACTGGCCAGAGCTGTTGCTACAGCGTCGGTCTAATCTGCCCACAATGCCTATAGTGGAACCTGGCCTGTTCCTGGAGCAGGCCTGGATCCATGGGAGGGGCACTGGGAGAGGATGGCCAAGGTGGCTTTGGGTCACTGAGGGTGTTGGTGCTACACTGGGTCCTGGCTGGGGATGGACCGAGGCGTGGTTGTGTGGGTTAGATGGAGACACATGCATGGCGTGCAGACGGGCAGATGGTGGAAGGATGAATGGGGGACCAGGTGACAAAGAGTAATGGACAGACGGACAGATGGATGGACGGATGGGTGAGAGACTGGATGGCCAGAGAGGTGACCAGATTGGTCAGAGGGATGAACTGATAAAAGGATCAATAGATAATTAGAATATCAACAGATAGTCAACAGATAGCCTGAAGAGATGGGCAAAACAATGGGCAGACACACGTGTACAAAACTGGGCCAGGCAAGGTGGGTGGTGCCCGGGCCTGGACTCTGGTGTCCTTTTGAGGCTATACTGGAAGAACTGGCAAACAGGAGGGAGTCAGGGCCGGTCCTGACCTCTCTCCACAGTGTCACTGGGATGAAACCAGAAGGAAGGCCCCTCTCCTGGCCCCTTCTCAGAAGGCCGGCTCCTCTGTCCTATGGCCCGTACCCTCCTGGCCCTGAGGCTTTCTCCAGCTCTCCTCCCTGCCCTGTAGCACCCAAGGCTTTCCTTTGGTTCTGGTGGGCCATGGGGACAGGAAGCCTCCTGATTCCGACGGGGTCTGGGGTGTGCCAGCCACAGGGAACGGGGGCATTGGTCTTTGCCAATAGAATACCCCCAGACAGCAGCTGGGGACAGTGACACATCCTAGGAGAATGGCCAGAGAGCACAGGGGGTGGGCAAGGTTGAAGGGCCTCACACCAGGGGCTTTCCACACTGGAGTAAGGGGGCCCGAGCCAGCATCTGCCACCCTTGGCCTTGCCATCCTCCCTGGTGTGGCCTGGTGGGCTGGCAGCTGTGGCTGCCGCCCACCTCTCTCTGTCCTCCTGTCCTCGCTTTGGCCTCAGAATGGGGGTAAAGCTGCTGTTTTGGTCTGACTTGCGGGGAGGGAGGCTCTGCCAGCAGCCACATCCCACAGAGCTTTGGGGTCACCAGTGTGTCCAACCTGGGCCTCCTGGGAAGAGATCCCCGCACATGCACCAACCACCAGAGAGCCCAGGGGTAGCAGGGCAGGACGGCCTCGGGGCAGAGAGAGGAGGGGGACCCCTTCTGTCCAGACATCCTCTTGGGTTAAGAAAGGCATCTGCTGTAGATGCAAACTGTGGGAAAACACGGACCCCCAGTCTCCCTCCCACCAGAGCTACTCATACTGAGTTTGCCTCTTCAAGCAGGGCCTGAACACAGCGACTAACAGAAACAGGCTCCCAGGGCACGGAGGAGGCCTGCCTTGTGTGACCCGGCCCACACCTTTGGGATCTGCTGACACAGCACCCAATGGGACACCCCTCCCTCCCGCTCTGGGCCTCAGCCTTCAACTGTGCTGCCCACCCGGCCACCACCCTCTGACCCTTTGACCACTCACTGCCAGCAGGGGCTCCATCTGTCGGCCTGTGGCCGGCCCTTCACGCGAGGCTTCTGCAGCCCCGGCCAGCGGCAGGTCTTAGTGTATGAGATACGGGTGTGGGGGCCACACCAGGAAGAGAGCCTTCCCCGGGGGGCTTGCAGCGACCTCTTCCCAACAGCTGGGGTGGGAGGGGCCACCCCAGCTCAGACCCTCAGCCTGTGGTCTGGTCCCACAGGTGGGCCTGGACTGACGCCACCAGCTGGCCAATGTGCCACCACCCCTGGTGTGCCTGCCTGTCCTTGAAGAGGAGCAGAGGCCAGCCAAGCCCACCCGCGGGGCTGCAGTAGTCCTGACGTCAGGGCCTCGGACCCCTCCACCAGACCCCGGGCTGCCCTGGGCACCACCCCCTCCCGTCTACCTGCAACTTCATAGGAACAGAGGCCAAGGGGAGGTGGGCCTACATCATAGCATGTGCGAAACTGCCATTTCAACAGGTTCAGTGCTTGTAAGAGAGCAGACTGCACACGTGACAGGTGCCTCATGAGGGCCTGAATCCCACACGGCCCCTGCTCTTCTGAAACCCACAAAAGCAAGCCTCTGAGAGGTTGGCAGCCCTGCGCAGCTCACAGGCTTCCGGGAGGGTGAGAGGTCTAGCTGGGTGGTCAGAGTTAGGGCTCCTGCCAGGTGGGGTTTGAACAGCATCTGGTCTGTGGCAACCAGATGGAGTCCTTCCTCTCAGTACTCAAAGGATAAGTTCTCACAACTCTGGAAAGTAACAGTGATCAACACACACATTGCTGCCTGGAGGACCACAGTTCGGATTTCTCTGAAAACCTAGTTCCTATTCTTTACATACTTCCATGGTTTTTCTTAATTTTTTATTTGGCAAACATCTCTTCTTTATTATCATCATCATGAATATCATCATTTGGACCTCTGCAAGGACTATATACATTCACATTATCATATACCATTGACTTCTTGCCTCTCGGCAGGCCCCTGGGCTCTGGGTTTCAGTAGCTGGTCACTATTGCACTCCAGTCCTGGAACTTCTTACAGCCATGCAGTAAAACCCCGATCAGAGACCGTGTCTGCTGTTTGTTCTCCCACTGAGTACAGATCGGAATTTCCTTATTTCTTTATTTCCTCCTTGAGATCGCTGGGGGAGCGAGTGGGATGGGGGTCAGGGTGAGGCATGGGGCGGGGACTTCAGAGAGACCATCCCCTGAGGAAGAGCTGGACAAAAATGTAGGGTTATATACAGCTGGTCAAGTCTCCAGAAGGTGCAGGGAGGGCAAATTGCTTTTCTTTGTGTTTTTTTTTTTTTCCTTTTTCTGCAAAAGTGTGAAGACAAGAGAGAGGCTGCAGGAAACACGGGGCTGGGATGGAGAGACGGGCTGGGCGGCAGGCTCGTGTAGCGGGAGACAGAGGTAGAGGAGGACGAGGAGAAGCAGCAGTGGAAGGCGTGGTGGCTATCTCCTCGCACTCAGAAAAGCAGTCGAGAAGCAACCCGAAAGATTGTCACAGTTTTGTCTCGGAATTATATTCTTTCTCGGAAGGACACATTAGCACTTTTTTCACAAGTGGAAAGGATGAAATGTGATGGAAATTCACAGAGGGTGTGAGGACGGACAAGATACCCTTCCTGAGCCTGTGCAGATACATGCTGGGTGTGTCCCAGTGCACATGCCCACACACACTTGCACACACCGTGTGGGTGCCGAGGGCCTCACTGCCCATCCCACCTGGCCCCAGCGGAGGTGCTGCCATGGAGCTGAAAAGAAACAAGTTGCTTCCTGTTGGACAAAACACTCCAAATCCCAATACCCCATCGCCCCCCAAACAGAATCAAAGCAAGAGAAAAGACGGACATTGGAACAAGCCCAGGTGTGGAGGAAAACAGTGAAAAACATCCTTTGGCAGTGACAACAAAATTTTGGATTTTGACTTCTTGTGTATGTTTTTTGGATTTCCTTTGGAGCAGAGGTGTGTCCGGCGTCCTTGGCTAGCTAGCTGGCAAGGTAGTTTACAGGTATGCTTCCTTTCAGTTCAGTTCATTTCCGTCGCTCAGTCGTGTCCGACTCTTTGCGACCCCATGGACTGCAGCATGCTTCTTTTACCGTTTTTTTTTTTCTTTTTTTAAAAAAACTTTTTGGATTTCTACTTAAAGCCAAAGAATTTGACATTAAAGGAGAAAAAAATCTGAAATGAAAAATTACGACTTGAGTCTGACAACTTTCTCACCACCCTCACCGCACTGGCCACACACCCCTGGGGCGGTTTCTATGAATTGGCGGCTCGGATGTCCGGCTATGAAAGAACAGTTTTCTTTTTCCCTTTTGAATCAGGCAAGGGGAGAAAACCCCAGTTTTCTTTGTCCATTTCTGAGTAGCTCTCTTGCCACAAAGTCCCCCAAAATTCTTCAATGAAAATATAAGCCACCAAACAATTTGATTTTTTCATTGAAGAGAAAGTATGTGAAAGTCATAAAGAGAGAAAAACAAGACAGAGAGCGAGACAGGGAAAGAGAGGCGGTTGTGGATGAGCTGGTCACCTCTGGCCGGCGTCCATCCGCCACCTAAAGTTCAGCAGGGGGCTTCTGAGGATTCGGAAGAGGTCGAGGTGTGATCGTCAGGTAGCTGAGGAAGTCGTGTGGATGCAGTCTTGTTGGTTCTGTTTTCTTTTGGAGAGAAGCAGTAGCAGCGGTGACTCCAATGGTCGGCTCCCAGGGCCGGGTGCGCGTCCTGCGGGCCGGGCAGGGCTGGGCAGTTCGATGGACGTCAGGTCCTGGCGGGTCAGCGGGGCGCTGCGTCCAGGGGGCCGGGTGGGCCAGGGGAGCCGGGGCGGGAAGGCCCAGTGGAGCCCGCCTCGCTGGGGCTGGCAGCGGCCGGGGGCAGGCAGGGGCCCAGGCCTGTGGCGGTGTCAGACTGTCCGGGCACGGGCTCAGCCACGGTGGCTGCGGGGCCCTGCAGGCTCTGTCCGCACACGTGGTGGTGCTTCTCCCAGTCCTTGTGCTGGCAGAAGGAGCCGCAGTAGCGGGCCGCGTTGCAACCGCTGCACGTCTCGCTGGCCTTGCGCCCGCAATTCCAGCAGCTCTGGAGGTGAGGGGGGACGATCAGGGTGGCCCAGGCCCGCTCCCTGTTTCCCCCGAGCACCCACCCAGCTGCAGACCAGGCACACGCTCCAAACACACCAGCTCAAACCCAGCCAAGGCATCACTGAGCAAGAAGAGGAAAAAACTCAACGCTCCCAGGCTCACAGGTGACCCTCTGCAGACATGGCCCCTTGGCTGGGCCACTCTTGGGGGACAGGCTCCCACCACTCCAGCCCACCCCAGACAGGTTCATGGTGTGCCATGGCCCCTTCCAAAGGGATCTTTCAGGAATCCCTCCTGGCACTGCCAGGGCATTGATACCAGAATGTCACAGCTGGGGCAGAGTAAAGGGGTGGTGAGTGCCCACAGCTGCTGAAGTCCTTTCCCTACCAGGGCCTCTGCTCCTTTTTTTTGGAACAAGCAATGACCCCAGCCACCCACATGAGCAGAAGGTGGGCAGGGATTCTACCTTCAAAAGGCCAGAGGCAGCAGCATGGGCTGTGGGGTGGGGAAGCCAAGCCACCCTAGGAGGAAGGACCACATGCCCAGGTAGCCTCCCGAGCCTCCTCCTGGCCACCCTCTGCAGGTGTGCCCCCAGCTCCCGCCCTCACTGCTCCCTGCATTCCTGCCAGCTCATTCCCTCCAGGACTTCCTGGATGGACGACCCTACTTATGGGCTTCCCTGACACCCACCGTCCCCCCCATGCACGTCCATGGCCTGAAGCAGCACAGGCCATCCTCCTGCATCCCCACTCCCTTGGCCCCTCAGACCGTCAGGTCTGTCTGCTCAAGCTGAGAGTGCAGTGGAAAAGAAATGCACGTGGGCACCACCTGACCGGGAGTCATTTCCTCATTCCCTCTCAGGGCTGACCCAGCACAGACAGGCCCAGGGGATTCTGGAGAAGTGCCCTCCTTGAAGAGAGTCCAGGGGCCCCTGAAGAGGGCCGCACCCTCCTCTTCACCTCTCTGCCTTCCGAGCCATTCTCAGACAAAGAGAGAATGTACTTGGTCACCCAGGGTTCCCACCTGCCCCTCCGGACCAGTCCAGCCCCCAGACACACAGGTGCCAGGACGGTGACTTGTGCACCCTTCTGCTTTCAGGGGTCAGAGAGATCGTGGGCTTTGGTGTCAGCCAGCCTGGGTTTGAACAACGGTCCTGTCACTTCCTGGGGAGTGACCTGGGGCGAGCCAGACATTCTCTGGAGGCCTCAGTTTCCACATCTGTACAGTGGGGACACCCACAGGATCCAGCTCACCAGGCCACGTGGGGTCAAGAGGCCCTGGGGCTGCACAAGGTCACATGGCTGGGAGGTGGTGGAGCCAGGGTGGCGCCCTGGACTAGAAGCAGGGGTGGGGGGCGGCCCTACCTCGCTGGAGTCTTCCTGCTGGTTGACCACAGTGAGGGCGTCCTCGGATGCCTGCCGCCGCGCCTCGGCCAGGGCCCGCTCCATCTTTGCACGCTCTGTGCTGATGAGCTCGTGGGCCTTGCGTTCAGCGTCAGACACAGCTTTCTGCAGCTCTGACATTGCCTGCCGCTTCACCTCGTTCACCGCCTCCTCTGAAAAGGACACCTCAGGCTGTTCGTTTCGTGCGCCAGCCCAGCTGGGTCTCCCCTGCCCACAACCCCAGAGCGGGCAGGCAGGCATGGTTGTGGGGGAATCTCCAAAGCCTGCCCTCTACTGTGTGCAGAGTGCCACGCCCTAGAGGGTGGAGAGTGGGTCAGCAGGCCTGGGAAGGCCCTGCTGGGCCCCTCCAGCATATGGGGAGGGCGGGAGAGTCTGGGGCTCCAGGCCATCCCCACTCACCCGCCTTCCTCCAGATCTCCTCGGGCATGTAGCCGGACAGGGTCCGAGGCATGAAGTCCCGGTGGACATCTGAAACACAGGGGCACCAGCGTCACACACAAGACAGGGCCACGCCCGGTTGGGCCCTGGGGGCAGGGTGTGGGAGTGGTCTTGAGGGTCCCTGAGGTACACATGCGGGAAACCTTGTCTCTGCAGCTGGTGGAGGGGGGAACAGGGCAATGTCATGAAGGAAGACTGTTGGGGGAAATGGGCCTTGGATTTGACTGGGAGCTGGGCCGAGATGGCCTCTCTCAGTTTCCACGGTCATCAGGCCCCTGGGGGCCTCCCAGTGCCGAGCCCCTGTCCCATCAGAACCAAGAATTGGGCATCCCCGCAGGTCAGGCAGTGTCTGTGCAACAGAAGACCCTTCTTTTTCAGGTGGGGCAGTTTGGGTGCTATTTCCCTGCAGGGCCATGATCAGTGATGGCCTGGCCCCTGGTTCCCCTGCATCAGCCCCACACGTGCCCCCCACCTCACCTAGTTGAGCACCCTCTGTGCCCACAGAGCTGCCGAGGGGCCGAGTGGTCTGCCCAGGGCCCTTCTTGCTGTCCTCTGCTGCGTCACTGCAGCGCCGGATCCAGTGGTTGAGCTCCTCGCGGTCGGCCTCCTGGCAGCGGCGCAGCACGGTCAGTGACCGCCGCGTCTTCTCGGCCATGTCCATGATGCAGTTCAGGAGCTGTGGGCACCCAAAGTGGGTGAGCCGCTCACAGAGGGGGAAAGCTGGCACACTGTCCCACACTCCGGCCCGGTCCACCCGACCATGTGACCTGCCCACAGCTCTTGAGGCATTGGCTGGTAAACCCCCTTCTGCTGCTGCGAAAGATCCCTGAGCACCTGGACAAGGACTGGGGAGGCACCCAGGGCTCCCACTAGTGGGAAGGCTGTCCAGGACCCAGAGATGGAGCTCTCCTTGCAGCCCTGGAAGTTGCAGTCTGCCCCGTGGAACAGAGGGGTCAGCGCTGCTCTGGGGACCGCCCTTCTCTTGAGCTCCCCTCCCCAAAAGGACGCGGGGCAGGCATGACCTGAAAATGGTGTCGAAGGGGTCCAACCCTCATGGCCAAGGGACCTGCCAAGAGACGGTCCATGGCGGCCCAGGGGGGAGTGTTCTGAGGGCTGACCAGGAGTGCAGGAGAAGCAGAGGCGTGGGCACAGGGCTGAGGGAGGGCACAGCAGCCTACCCCTGCAGCCCCTGCAGGTTGGGCACAGTGCCTGGAGTGGTGCGGCATCCCGTGGCCTGAGCCTCGGACACTCACGTTATTGAGGTGCTTCCACTCTTCCGCCCACTCGCGCTCCGTGAGCCTGTGGTCAATCACTTCCTCAGGCCGGGATCCGTGCATTGCTGAGGAGGGACCAGACGCTCAGGCCCCGCCCCTGCTAATCAAGCCCCGCCCCTGCTCACGCCCCCACCCCAGGCCCCACCCACAGGCTGTGTCCTCCTAGGGAAAGTGGGGAGGTGAGGAAGGGAACCCAGGGCTCTGACCCTCTCTCTGCCCACCGCCCTGGGTGGGGTGGGTCAGGAACAGGCCTCTCCTCTATTCATGCTTGAGAGGAAGAAACCGGTGTCCCCATCCCTCGCTTTGACTACTCCGTCTCCTCCCCCAAATCCAGCCACTCTCTCTGCCCTCTGCTGCCAGAGAAGTGGCTGTGGACCTCACTTAAGGGGTGTCTCCACTGCTCAGGGTCTCCTTGTGGCTGCCTGGCTTCAACTCACACTTTATTGCTTTTTCTGAGCTAGCTGAACTCCTATGCACCCTCCAAGGCCCTGTGGCAGGCTCCTTCCTCCTCAGCAGCTTTGGGCTCCCAGATTTCCTTAAGCTCTATATATCTCTGGTTGTTTAGTAATCACAGGTGCTTCCTTGTTTATTCTCAATCACCCAGCAGACTGTGTCAGTCCACAGGGCAGGGCTGGCAAGGCCTGTTCCCCTCCGTGGGTTGAGCTTCCGGGCTGAGCTCCCGCTTGGTAAGAGGGGTGCATGGCTTAATCTGCTGGGCCTCAAATGAGCAGCCCCAAGTGTGGTCTCCTGGGAATCAGTGGGGCTTGGAAAAGTCAAAAGCCAAAACCCCCTTCTGCTGCTGCGAAAGATCCCTGAGCACCTGGACAAGGACTGGGGAGGCACCCAGGGCTCCCACTAGTGGGAAGGCTGTCCAGGACCCAGAGATGGAGCTCTCCTTGCAGCCCTGGAAGTTGCAGTCTGCCCCGTGGAACAGAGGGGTCAGCGCTGCTCTGGGGACCGCCCTTCTCTTGAGCTCCCCTCCCCAAAAGGACGCGGGGCAGGCATGACCTGAAAATGGTGTCGAAGGGGTCCAACCCTCATGGCCAAGGGACCTGCCAAGAGACGGTCCATGGCGGCCCAGGGGGGAGTGTTCTGAGGGCTGACCAGGAGTGCAGGAGAAGCAGAGGCGTGGGCACAGGGCTGAGGGAGGGCACAGCAGCCTACCCCTGCAGCCCCTGCAGGTTGGGCACAGTGCCTGGAGTGGTGCGGCATCCCGTGGCCTGAGCCTCGGACACTCACGTTATTGAGGTGCTTCCACTCTTCCGCCCACTCGCGCTCCGTGAGCCTGTGGTCAATCACTTCCTCAGGCCGGGATCCGTGCATTGCTGAGGAGGGACCAGACGCTCAGGCCCCGCCCCTGCTAATCAAGCCCCGCCCCTGCTCACGCCCCCACCCCAGGCCCCACCCACAGGCTGTGTCCTCCTAGGGAAAGTGGGGAGGTGAGGAAGGGAACCCAGGGCTCTGACCCTCTCTCTGCCCACCGCCCTGGGTGGGGTGGGTCAGGAACAGGCCTCTCCTCTATTCATGCTTGAGAGGAAGAAACCGGTGCCCCCATCCCTCGCTTTGACTACTCCGTCTCCTCCCCCAAATCCAGCCACTCTCTCTGCCCTCTGCTGCCAGAGAAGTGGCTGTGGACCTCACTTAAGGGGTGTCTCCACTGCTCAGGGTCTCCTTGTGGCTGCCTGGCTTCAACTCACACTTTATTGCTTTTTCTGAGCTAGCTGAACTCCTATGCACCCTCCAAGGCCCTGTGGCAGGCTCCTTCCTCCTCAGCAGCTTTGGGCTCCCAGATTTCCTTAAGCTCTATATATCTCTGGTTGTTTAGTAATCACAGGTGCTTCCTTGTTTATTCTCAATCACCCAGCAGACTGTGTCAGTCCACAGGGCAGGGCTGGCAAGGCCTGTTCCCCTCCGTGGGTTGAGCTTCCGGGCTGAGCTCCCACTTGGTAAGAGGGGTGCATGGCTTAATCTGCTGGGCCTCAAATGAGCAGCCCCAAGTGTGGTCTCCTGGGAATCAGTGGGGCTTGGAAAAGTCAAAAGCCCTGGCACTCATTCCCCATGGGGCCTGGGCCCCTTGTCTTACCTGTGGCCTCAGTTTCCCAGCTTCCCTGCTTCCCTAGTGGGAGGGGAGAGTCCCTGGTGTGGATAGAGGAGGGCTCTGTACTTAGTGCTTTACCCATTCTTCCCTGCTTCATCCTCTGGGGGAGGAGTTCCTGCTGTTATTTCCACTTTACAGTTGAGGAAACTGAGGCTGGTTAAGGGGACATGTTGACCAAGGTCAAGCAAGGTCGACTGGCGCTGGGGCTGTGCTCTTAGCCACTGGCTGGTACAGCTCCAGGGACTGAAACAATGGGATGCCCCCACCCCATAATCAGAAACAAAACAACCATGAGCTGAGAAATTCATGCCAGAAGGGCAGCATCTGGCGTTCTCACAGCTTCTCCTCTTATACTGCTTGGAATACCAAAGACGATCACCCTCACTTTGATCCAGCATGTTCCATGCTTCCTGGGCTGGGGTCTACTTAGGCCTTTCTTGGTCCCCAAACCCGAAATGCCTCCTCAAATTGCAGCTGAGGTGGGAGGTGGTAGCCACAGGCTGCTGTCCACCCACCGCCCTGCCCTGCTGCCCGCGGAGCTGGGGCCCGTGCCAACGCCCCAACCAAAATAGTGGCTGAGATCTGCCTGACAGCTGGCGTTTATTTTTGCGTTAGCAGAAGCGGATGGGAATTAGCACCTGCCTGACCCGGCCGTGGGGAGCCAGACGCTGTCACCTGCTGCCTGGGCCCAGGCCCTGGCAGCTCCTGTAGGGAGGAGGAGGGGAGATGGCTTGATAAGGGGCAAGGCCTCTGCTGACCCTTCCTCCGGGCCCCTGGTTGGTGTCCCGGGCCTCCATCTCAGGGGCAGTCTTTGCAGGCTGGTGTTATTCATCTCTCTGACCAGCACAGAGGAGGCTCAGAAGGCCAGTCGTTGTTGCTAGACGACTTTGGGCATGTCCATTATCCCTCTGGGCCTCAGTCTGCCCATCTGTGATGTGGGCGAGCTAACACATCGCACAGGTGTATCAGAACACATTGGGGGTGCCGCCTTCTGGGGCCCAGTAAAGCATACAGTGCCAACCAGACTTCCACCAAGAGCTGTCACCCTGCCACCAGCACAGCTGGGCCCTATGGCACCCACTCTGGACTCAGCCTCTATTAACCCCTCATGCCCCAAGGGCAGGGGTGTTCATAGACCAATCAGCAGAGAGGCTGCAGGTGTGCAGGGGTGGGGGGGCCGTGACCTGCCCAGGGGCACACCTAGGGAATCTCAGAGCTCAGAGGACCAGGCAGTCCTGCCCCCAGGGCTGTGGCCCCAGTGCCCAGTCTCTCTCATCTCCTTCCTCTGCTCAGGGACCACCCTCTAAAGATCTGGTGTTTTGGTGTTGATGCCCGTCCTGTTAGAGGGCAGAACTGGCTGTGTGTGATCAGCAGTGCCTTCATGTTCCCTTGGGGCACCCAGGCCTTGGAGGCGAGGCCACGGCTCCTATGACTTGGGGACCCCCAGGTGCCAGGTGTTTCCTGGCTACCATGGACCCTGAGATCCCCCAGGACAGGTACATCTGCTGCCATGGTGCCCCTCCCTCCATGGAGAGGGGTCTTCCTAGGCCTGGGGGATGTTGGGTTGCCCCCCAGGATGGAGTCTCGAAAGATGCCTGTCCCTCAGGCTTCCGGGCGCAGCGCAGCTGGGGTGGGGCACAGACCCTTCCTCTGCACTGTATTCTCACGTCCCTCCTTCCAGACAGACGTGTCCAGGTAGCGCCCACCTGCAGGTACACACAGCCACCCTGGCCGCCCCTGCCCATACCACTCACCCAGCTGCCGATGACGCTCCCGCAGCTCCCGGGGGTCAAGGTGGCGGTAGGAGTCCCGGAAGTGGTGGGCCATGGCCATGTCCTCCAGGCGGTAGTGTGGGGGTGGCGGTGGGTGGGGCAGCCCATTGCTGGGGCTATAGCGCTGGGCGGGGCTCAGGGTGCACGGCCGTTTGTTGAGGTGGTCTGGGTGCAGTGGGTCCCGGTCTGACCCATTCTCTTTGGTCCTGGTCCAGAGAGCAGGTGGGGACATTGGTCAAGGGACCATGAGCCATGGACCAAGGGGAGAGAGGGGGGCAGGGGCATGGACAGAGTGAGCGAGCGGGAGATACACCTGCCCGCTGGGGGCCTGGCGCCCCCTCTCCCCTCCTTCTCAGGGGTGCGGGCTCCTGGGACTTGGGAATCAGGGTGCCTGGGTCTTCTTGGAGAGAGTGGGGAGAGACAGCCTTCCCTGGGAGCAGGACACACACCCGCACTGTGACCCAGCAGTGGGCGTCAGCCCAGGCACTTGGGGACCTTGAGCCATTGGACACTCAGGCACACCTGCAGGGAACTCCTGCCAGGCAGACTCTCTCCTGCCTCCTCCCTTGTCCTCCTGGGGTGGGGTGAGGGGCATCTGAGTCCTCAGGAGGCCTTGCCACGGCCGGACAGCATGGCTTCCCGGTGATCAGCCTGTGCAGTTAAGGCTGAACTTGACTAGCCCAGTGGCTGCGGCCGCGGAACACAACACGGTTTCCACCTGCGTTCTCAGCCCTGGCACTGGGAGCCTGGTGAGCCTTGGCAGGAGGGCAGCTCTCAGGAGTCAGAAGGGGAGGGCGCTGCCTGTTGTGCCCCTAGGTACCTGTCGGGAGTCCTCCTCTTGCCGTTGTCGTTAACCTCCAGCAGGAGCTCCGAGGAGTCGACAGGGGAAGAGGCGTCAGCATCCAGCAGGGCTTGCTCGTGCTGGGCCAGGTACTGTGCAGGGCTCTGCTTGGCCAGGCGGGCGCAGTGCAGGAGCTCCCGCTGCAGCAGGGGCAGGTTAGCCTGCGGGGAGGGTGGGACCGGCTTGGATTGGCTGCCGGCTGAGATCAGGGCACGAGGGTGCTCAGATGTGAGGCAGGAAGGCCAATGGCCAGCCTTGCTGTGTGACTTTGGGCAAGATGCATGACCTCTCTGGGCCTCGAATTCCTCTGCTACAGCTTGGGAATGAGGGCAAGACCATGCCCCCATGGGATTTGGGTTTTTTTTTTTCCCCCATCACTAAACTCCCTTCTGCTCTGGCATCAGGAGAAGGTGAGGAGGGCTCCTCCTCAGGACCCACTGCCTGTATCTGTGGGAGCAGGTCTTGGGTGAACCCCTCTCGGAGGAGAGGGTGAGGCTCAGAGCGGAGAGGCAGCCCCCAGCTCGACTTGCACCATGGAGGAGCAGGACCCCAGCACACCTGCCCCAGATGGCTGGCCCCTGCCTTCCCACTTCCTGTGGGTCCCCAGCCCAGCCTGGAATGAAGGCTCTGTGTGCCCACATCACTGAGCGGACATGTGGTCACCTTCCAGGGGATGAGGGGATCCGGACACGACCACTTGGCTCCACATTTGTGGGTTAGGGCACCACAGCACAGGAGGGCGTGGTGTGTGTGGGGTGGGTACAGGATTCGAATGCAGATCTGGCCTGCAACAACCAGACATGACCGCTGTGCCCTCCAGCCTCCGCCCTCACCAGACTCTGGGCCTGCCAGCTGGGCCGCAGGGGGCTCTGTGGCCTTCCCAGAACCACCACTGGGTGAGGGGTGCAGGCTGGATGGGGGCCCAGCGGCAGGCCGCTGGAGACAGCCAGAGTTCTGAGTATTTGTAAATAAATGCAGTTCCTCAACTTTCTCATGGTGTTTCCAAGCTGCCTCGCGGCCCCTCCCACCTCCGCCTCCCCAACCCCCGCCTGCCATCCACCCGGATGGATCAAGCAGCCGATGCGTTTTTGTGAAGCAGCGCCGGCTGCCAGGCCTGTTTTTCTATTTGGATAGCTGAACAAGGGCCAGCCCGCCATCTGTTGAACACGTTAGGAGCATGAGCTGGGAAAGGAGGTCCCGGGAGATCGGAAGACGCCAAACCTCCTCCCTCCCGCTCCTCTCCCGGCACAGCAGGGCGGGGACAGCTCGGCTGGAGGCTGGCCACCCGCCACCCATGGAAACATCTGGATTCCTGGCCGGCTGGGGCCAGCTGGGAGCGGGGGCCCTGGGCAGAGGGCCGGCCGGGTGGGTGGCATCTCCTGGCTTCTGGAAAGCCCACCACACAGCTATGCACAGTGTCAGGCTCAGGAGAGGATGCAGGGCTCCTGGGGTCCTGGGCTGGGAGAACAGGGACCCCAGAACGGAAGAAATGAGTAGAGACTGGGGGGCCTCATGTCCCTCCAAGACAGCAGCCCAAGTGCTGTCTCCAGGATTCAGGATGCCCGGGATGCCTCACCACTGAGATGTGAACCCTGCTCTGCCCCTTGATCAAAGGCTCCACCCTGCCCTCTTCTCAGAGGGGAACTTAGGCCAGAGGACGACGGTGTCAGCGGAGGAGGTGTCTTTCATTTAACGAGGGTTTATGACGTTTTCATCGTCTCCACTGCACACAGCCTGCGTGAGTGGGGGCCCTGTGTCAGCCCACCCTGGCTATGCTGTGTGACTGTGGGCAGGTCACTTAACTTCTCTAATTCCTGCCTCACCTGCAGTTGGAGCTGCAAGAAGCTGTGACTCCTCCCATTCCTCGTGTGAGTTAAGTCCAGTCCCACCTGGGGAGGTGGGCAGTCACACCCCAGGGACCCGGGAGGGGACTGGGAAATGGGGGTTTCAGTTACCCAAGGGCAGAGCTGGTTGTGAGCCTGGTGGAGTGGATGCAGCTCCTGCCTCTTTCATGGGAGGTGGCCTGGGGGGCCACCATGCAGGTGCACCATGGTGGGCCTGGGGGGCCATCAATTCACTGGAAGGCACTGTCCGTGCTGCTCCCAGGTCACAGGCAGGAAAACGGAGCCCCCTCCCACAGCAGGCTGGCACACCCTGCAGGTTCCCCGCAGCACTCTGCATTCTGAAGAAGCCAGTGTCCTACAGTGAATGGGGGACAGGGGAGGGGCACTCCCCGGGCAGGGCTCTGGCTGGTGCCTTGTCCACAAGACCGGGGAACAGGCCTGATCTGCCAAGAAGCCCCATGTCAGGCAGGCGACTGGACTCTGTCCCTGACAGCACCTTGGTCTAGGCCCCTGGGCAGGGCCATGGGCATTCAGTGTGGCCAGCACGTCCCTCATCCCAGTTGCCTGTTACTGGGAGAGCAGTCAGGGCACCAGGGTCCTGACAGCCCATGGCTGTGCTGAGAGCAGAGGGGACACCGAGGCAGGCGGTGCCAGGTTGGGTGTGTCCCTGAGAGGAGGCAGGGGGTGGCCGAGCTCAAGGGGCAGGGGGCTGCGGGCCTGGTTGGGTGAGAGCGGGGATGTGTCGTATTTTCCCTGCTCCTGGATAAACGTGGGCAGCTGACACGGGGGGGCGACATCTGCTGTAAATATCTGATCTGACAGAAGCAGGCAGGCGGTGTCCCCAAAGATGGGGAGTGAGGAGTCAGCAATAAGTTGAAAGGAGCGGGAAGGGCTCCTGATGAATGCAAACGACTGCCAGATGGGGAAGTCTGGGCCCAGCTCAGCGTGAGCTCAGCAGGGTGTGGGCGGAGGGCAGGAAGGCGAGTGGAGGCAGCGGATGTGGGGGCGTGATGTGGGGTCCCCTCAGAGCAAGGTGCCGGCCTGGGGCACACCCTGTGCAGGCCGGGGGACTTGGAGTCAATGGATCCTGGTACCCCTCCACAGGCTGGGGCCTCAGTTTCCCCGCCTGTTAACTGGGCACAGTGGCAGCGTCTGTGCCGCCCCCTGAGGGCTCCTGGGGGCTCGGTGGGGGCAGCTGCAGAAGAGTCTTGCAGAGGACACCTGTCTGTAGAACCCCTGAAATCCCCAGATGAATGGAGCACGTGTCAAATTCTTTGCCTGATCGCTCCCTGCCACCTTGCCAACAGCCCAAGAATGGCTCCCAAGTTCCAACCACAGACACGGAGGCACTCCATCAGTGGGACTTGACGGGTCCAGGACCACAGGGGCTAAGTGGCAGGGTCAGGGCTTGAACCTGAGCACATCTGCTCTGGCCTGTCCCCCGGAAGGCAGGCCCCACTGGGGCACAGCGCACATGGAGGGATGAACCCACGGCTGTGAGCATCACTGTGGCCCAGGAAACAAGAGCCCGAGGCGGGGATGTCAGCCACACTCAGGACGGACGCTTCCCAAGTGCGCTGTGGAACCTGACCTGGGGAGGTGAGAGAGCAGAGGCGCCTGTGGTCAAATACGTTTGGGGAGCACCTTGTCTCTACCCACTCTGGGAGATGTGCGGTGCTCACAGGGGAGTGAAGGCCCTGAGAAGTCCTGCAGGGCAGACTTGGGTCTGATGCTGTCTGCACAGACACTCCTCCTGGTTTTGTGCAGAAGCTTTGTGTGGTACTTTGTTCAATGCAGATTCTGACTTGGGGGTCTGGGTGGGGGCCCAGGAGCATGCATTGCTCACAAGCCCTGGTGTAGCTGCCACCAACCCAACATCAACTGCTCCTGCCGAGGCCCTGGTCCACTGTTCATCTTCCCTGATGACCACATCAGGTGGCTTCCCAGCTGACACCCAGTCACCCATCTGTCTGCTCACTTACGAGCCTGTGGTCTGTCCACTGTCCTGATCCCCTCACTCTGTTCCAGGCACAGGATCGCAACACAGCAGGCACACACACAAACACACACACAAACACACAGTCATCCCCCACCTCAGGGCCTTTGCAGGCCTACCCCTGCCTCAGGGCCTTTGCAGGCGTTCTCCCTGCTGCCTGGAAGGTTCTGCTCCCTGTTCTCCTCCTTCATTGAAATGCCCCCTGCCCACAGTTCCACAGAATCTATGACAGGTCGGCTAGCACACAGCAGGTTCTCAGAACATAGCTGTCGAGAGGCTGAGTGTCCTGGCCGCTAACCACAGGACTGGTCCTGGGAGCCGTATGTCAGAGCCTGGGGTCAGGGGAGGACGGCTCCGGCCCAGCAGCAGGTTTGAAGCAATCAGCCGATGGGTTAGCACTGCTCTCCCAGTGGGTGGGGGATTAGAGTTTTTAGGGTGGGGCTGATCTAAGCTGGCAGAGGACAGACTCAAGCCTCCTGGGGCCTCAGGGTGGGGAGGAGATTTGGTCCCTACCTTCAGGAAAGGGATGACAAATGGCCGCAGTGGGAAGTTGGTGGCCTCCTGGAGCTTGGAGTGGAACTCCTCGATGGTCAGCGTGGAGTTCTGGGGAAGAAGATGCTTGGCTTTAACCTGGGGAGGGGAGGGCAGAGGTCGAGGCTGGCCCGGCCTGGGGCCCCCGCGTCCCCACCTGACTCACCACGAGCCCCAGCACCAGCGTGCGCACGCGCTCCCCGATCTCCGGGGAGATGTCGCTGCCAAACTGCTGCAGGGTGGCCAGGAAGCGCTTGAGCTTGCTGAGCTGCCGGGCCCCGCAGGCTGGGGGCAGCTGCTGCGTGGATAGTGCGGCCGTGCACGAGGTGGCCGGGCCATTGCTGAAGCCGTTGGGCGTGGACGGGGCGCCGCCGATGGCTGTGGGCGAGTGGCTGCTGCCGTTCATCACTGCGGGGGGAGGGGGTGAGGATGCAGCAGAGCGCCATGGGTTCCACAGACACTCTTTACATACATGCAGACTGGGGCTCCGGTGCAGGGAGGAGGGGAGTGTGGCCACCCTCCAGATGTGCCCCCGCTCAGCTGCCCTTTGGCTTTGCTCTGGGCTGTGTAGTCAGGCCCTCCATACCCGGAGACACCTGGGCCCTCCCGCTGTCTGGCATCCATGCATGTTCTGTGAACAGGTGGAGGGGCTTCCCTTCCACTGGGATCTGCTGACCCATCTTCTCATTCCCCCGAAGGTCAGTGACCCTCACACCTGCCATGATGGCCCCAGGCTGTGTCCCAGTGCCTACACAGGCCCCACTGCCTGCGTGAGGGCCCCAGTGCCAGGCTGACAGGGCTCAGGGTGGGCCAGGGGAGCCCAGACCCCAGCACAAGCTGGGCTGGATGCTGGCAGGGGCTGCTGCACGGCGGACATGTGTGCCCACGGGCCCTGCTGTGTGTGGAGGACAGGCCGGCAACCTGAGGGGTCTTAGATGAGCTTGTGCAGGGCCCCAGGAGTGGGTTCCAGGGTGACAGACACTGGGGTGCTGTGAAGTGGTCCTGGGGCAGGACCATAACCTCAGGGGAGCCTGTCGCCAGGGGCAGGGAGTCCTTTCGTGCCTGGCCACCTGCAACCTGCCTCCTGGCCTCAGAGCCTGCACAGAGGTCAGGGGTAGAGGGCTTCCAGGGTCCTTGATGACAGGGGAGGGGCTCTGGACATGGACACCTCTGGGAGTCCCGTGGCACAGCCCATAAACTCAGCGGTCACTCACACCTCTGCAATCTGCTCCTTCAAGTTCTCACACTCGGTCTGTCAGCTCCTCCCTACATGACTCGCCCCTTACACGTGCCCTTCATTCCCCACGCCCTTCCTCCCTTAGCATCTTTGCAGGCACACTCATACAACATACCAAATACATATGCACTCATGCTCGTATACATATGGATACATGTACACACAACACACACACGTTTGCACACAGGCCTACATGCACCACACCCATGCACACATGTACGTGCACATGGACATAGTGCACACCCACATGCACAAAGATGTATGTATGTTCACACACAGGCAGACAGACACCACAAGCATACACCCCCATACACACTTGCACACATGTGTACACCTGTGTGTGCACATAGGCATGATGCAGTGCAGCCCCACAGCACACATGTATTCATGCCCACACTCATCACACACCTGTGCACACCCGCACAGTGAACACGTACATGTCAGCATGGTGCACACATGCATGCACCTGTACAGCACACACACACGCACCAACACGGTGCACATGCACCCACATGGTGCACACACATGCACCAACACAGTACATATGCACCCACATGGTGCACACACACATACATGCCCACAGAGTCCACACGTGTGCGCACCTACACAGCACACGTGTATGTGCACATGCATACCTCTCATTCGCTCTGCTGTGGTTCCCAGGCTTGGCCCTGCCCCCACCTCTGTCCCCACCCCTCCCCAGGCCTTGTCTGGCTGAGTCTGTGCAGAGGCCGTGCACTCACACCTCATGGCAGGGATTCTGGGGGTGCTCAGAGCTGCTGCTCCCTCAGGGCTGCATTTCTCTGAGGCTCCACCATCCCCTCGTGATGAAGAAGAGGAACCCTTTCCTCCACGATTGGAACGTTGCCAGGCTGGGCTCTGGGAAGTGGCCCCTCCAAAACAACCACCTACAATTGTTGTTTTGGCCACCTTGGACGGCGGGAGTGTCGGTTTGCCTCTCCAAACCACGCAGCCCTGCCATCCTGCCCTGGCTCTGGGGGTGACCTCTGCGGACTGTCTTGGCCTTGCTAGCCTGGAAGGGCGGGAGCACGTGAGGTGGGACCACATACCTGCCCCTCTGCCCTGGGCCTCGGCTCTCCCAGGGCTTGGCTCTCCAGGTCCCGCTTACCAGCTCCATCCGCCCCTGCAGGCCCAGGGGACACAGCTCCCGCTGTCTCCAGCCCCGCTGGGCTCTGGAACTGGCCCACCCTGTTAACCCTGAGTCTGCTGTCTGGTTGGCTCTGCCCACATCTCCAGCTTCCATGATCCCTTCCCTGCAGCAACACCTGCAAACACTCTCCTCCCCTCACTGAGCAGCAGGTCAGGGACCACCCCCCTAATCCACAGACGGTGGGCCTCACGGTCCCTGTGCCCTGAATGAGGTATTTAAGGTTGCCTTTTGCCCCCAGGTGCCCCAGCACCATGCCGCTCCTCAGCGGCAGGCTGACACAGACCTGCCCCCCAAGTGCCCTGGTCAGGAGTGGACGTCCCGAACCAGCCCAGACGGGCTGTGGGGGTGAGACTTGGTCCTGGCCTCAGTTTCTTCATCTGCAAATGGCCCTTGGTCTGAGCCAGAGGTGGGGTCTTGGAGCCAGGAGGACAGTTCCTGGCCCCCTCTGTCTTATGCCCCTGCTTGTAGAACACAGGTCATCCTTCTCCCACCAGAAGGGGCTGGGAAATGCTTGACCTGACTGCTTTCACGTGCTGGGTGATCGCTCATCCAGAACTGGCCCCCACTTGACAGACGTCTGGGAACCACTGATTGAAGGCCAGGGTCAGCACCAAAACAGACATGCCCCCTGCGTGTCCTGAGGAGGGCCGGCTGCAGGCGGGGGGCCTGCTCTGCCCCTCGGCCCCATCTTCCACTTGGCCCTCGGCGCTGCTGCTCCCTCCCCTGGAGACGCAGTGTGGGTTGAACTTTATTTGCCCCCGATGGGCTGGGGGACCCTAGGAACCCTTTCTAGACCCTCCAAGTGACACCCTGGCTCAGGGACAACCCTGAGGACAAAGTGCCTCATTCCGGGGATCCCTCTTGCCCGGGGAGGGGTAAGCTCCAGACACAGACAAGAAGGGCCCCGTCCCTCACCCTCTCCTGGGCGTGTCCCGGGATCCGGGGACCAGAAGACCCCAAGGTTGTGCTACTTTTCTCTGTCACTGCGGAGCTCCACTGATCCCTTGGTGGACACCAACACACATACACACACACACACACACACCCCGACTGGGACTGATGACAGCCACTGGCGGTCACCCAGACAGGGTGGAGATGGCCTGCTGCATGGGGACCTCACTGCAGTGGGGCCTCCTGGTCAGTCGCAGCAGAGCTGGGCTGTCACTTGGGGTCTGGCCTTCAGGGGCTTCAAAGACCTGTGGCTGGCCCTGCCACCTGGGCCCCCACCCGGCGGCCCCTGGCCCGGCCTCCCTGTGGCACCCTTACCCGCTGGCCCTCGGTGCCTGGTCCTCCCGCGGCTGGCCTGCCCTCGCTCGCCGAGTTCCCTCCCGGGCTGCCGGGCAGTCTCAGCAGCTTGCTAAAGAGACGCCGAAAATAACCCCCGGCCACAAGTGCTTTCATTCCCACAACAGGTGTGTTACTAAGATAGACCACACGTGTCCCGGCCGAGGTTTTTGGGGGCATGGAGCAGCACCCCCACGGCTCCCCCAGGCCCGGAGCCTGGGCGGGGTGGGGGGGAGCTTAGGATGAGGCATTGAAAACAGCCTCTCCCGCCAGCCCCCCGCCCGCCCTCGGGCACCATCCTCCTGGCCACACAAAGCACCCAGGCCTGGCAGTACCACAGCTCCATGGACGCACCGGGCCCCAGAAGAGGCCACACACCTGGGCTTACATCACTGCGCGTGCAGGCAGACACACTCCCAGCATCGCCCTGCAGGAGCCTCCCCTATGATACCAGCTGCAGCCCAAGCACTGTGATGGGAATGTCCACTGGTGACCAATACCCGTGGAGCACCCTGCATGTGCTAGGGACTCCCATGATGTGACCAGCAGCACCCTGGGGCTCTGTGTCATTGCCTCAGCGCTGGGCCCATGACTCCTTTGTTACAGGTGGGGTTCTGTGCCCAAGGACATAGTGCCTGGAAAGGTAAGAGTGGGGTCCGCCCGGGGAGAGGCTGCGGACTTGCTACTGGCATTCGACCATCCTGCAACTCTGGGACCTGCTGATTCGCCTAGTTCTGAGTCGGGGAGACGGGGGCTCAGAGAGGCCATCCAGCTGCCCAAGGTCACTGTGTGGGCGGCAGGGCTGGGTGTGACCCCGGTCTGTGGGCTGTGGACCCCACTGCTCAGTCCTCCTAGTCTGCCCCTGTGCCCTTGTTCCCTAAGGGAGGCAGGCCTAGCGTGGCAGATGCAAGGGGCGCAGACAGGGCAGTGGGCACTGGGCAAGGACCTCTGGGAGACCAGTGGTTTTTGTTATTTTACTTACAGAGACAGACCATAGACCATTTTAAGCAGCCATGAAAACGGCCATGGGGTAGAGACATCGCAGGTCCGTCCTCTCGATCTGTAAGCAAAATAAGAAAAACACGCTGTGAGGAAGGAGGCTGGGCTCCGGACCCTGCCCGGGGTGGCGGGGGGTGTCTGCAGCCAGCCCCTCCCCTGCCTCTAGACACAGCGTTTTTAGGCTTGGGCCTCTGTCATCACCTAGGGCCAGTCCACTCCCTTCTCTGGGCCTCGGCTTCCTTGTCTGTGAAAAGGGTGGGTCAGGGATCTCTTGGGGCCACTTTTGGTGAGAACTTCTGGGGCTCAATCAGAATTCTGGCTCCTTGTGGGCATGAGGGGACACCCTGGCTCTTAAACATCTGTTTCTGGAAGGTGCCTGGTGATCCCACTTAGCACCATCCTCAGGGACCTGGAGCCCAGGCTGAGGGGCTTGGGGTTTCCATCGACAGACAGGCCAATGGTGGTACCAAAACAAAGGCCAGGTCTGAGCTGCCGTGAAGGGTGAAAGCACCTCTGATGGAAGAGAGATTTGATTTGTCTGAGCTGAGGTCAGTGGACAAAAGCCACAAGGAGAAAAGCCGTACCACCAAAAACAGAGAGTGTGCCCCCTGTCACAGGGGGTAAGAGCAAAATGGAGTGTTTGCCCCTTAAGGGTCCTCTGAGGTGCAGAATAGCTCCTCACATCCCTCCCCAGAGTTCTCTTGGCACTTCTGCCACCTTCCTGTGGCCATGCCACAGCTTCAACTCCAAAATAAATTTGTGCCCAGGGCAGTCACCGGGCAAGAAAAAACCACAGCCCTCAAGCTGCGGCTCCCAGTCAGTCCCTGGTCAGCTTGGCTTGCAGGTCAGTCCTGGGGCAGCGGGGGAGGTTCTTGGCAGGAATCCACGGGGAGTGCAGAGGATCCATCTACTCTGGGCACTGCCACCAGGTGCACAGACGAGATGAGATGTTAACCTCATGTTAACACCCTGCTTTCAGGGAATTCTGAGGCTTAGGGAACAAACCTGAGGCCACCCCAGAGGCAGCCTGACACTCAGACAAAAGCTCCCAGCGGCCAGAGGGAACTAGATGTCGCTTAGAGAAGAAAGACCCGTTCTCCCATAACCTTCATGTTCTGAACAGAGCCGGGACCCCGGCCAGAGGGGATGGACCCCACACCACACACGGGCCTGCCACCACAGGCCTGATGGCATCTGACCCCAGCCCCATCCACAACCTGGAACATCTAGTTCCCAGACCAGTGCCTTCCGGAACACGGGCTCCTGGACTGAGAAGAAAAGCAGGCCACGGAGCCACGCCCACGAGGATTGGAGACCCTGGCTCAGAGCCCTTGGCCAGACCCTCCAAGGGTCCACTGGTCTCTCCCACTTGGAACCGGACAACAGAGTGGGAGTGTCATCATCCCAGGGGGACCTGCTGCTGCCCCGTCAGGAAAATTCCTTTTTCCGCCTGGGCTGCACGGACACCCTGGGCTGCACGGATGTGGGTGAAACTCAGCCAGGTCGGAGCCTCCCCTCTCTACCAGTGAGGCTGGACGGGGCAGCTGTAGTCAGTGGACAGAGATCAGCCCGCAGTTCAGCCTGAGGTGAGGACTGACATCCGGAGAAGAGGGAGGGGTGACTGGATGGCCAGAGTACCCAGGTGAGAACAGTGAGTGAGCAAAGTCTGGCCACCTCTGGCCCCTCCTGTGTGGCCAGTGCAGGCCAGGCACCCAGGGGTGGACGGTAGGGCCCCATCTTGAGGCAGGAGGCAAGTGTGGGGACACGGGCTCATCCCAGTGTCTATCACGTGTGGGGACCCTGGCTCAGACTGACCCCACTGGGGAGAGGTGCTGGAACTGTTTGTGCCAGACAGCCCTGTGTTCAGCTGGCCGCACCTGGGAGCAGGTGGCATTTTCCTGTTTACCAGCAGAGATCAGCATCCTGCAGCAATGGACCTAGCTGGGCCCCCTCCTCCAGATGGGGGCCACTGCCCAGCCTCTGATGGCAGCACCAGCACCATTCACAACCAGGAACAGATGGAGTCAGGCCAGGGCCTGGGCTCTGGGAAGAGACATGGACCCCGGTGAGCAGGGTGGGGCCTGAGGAACCTGGGGGCGGCCAGGGGCCACCAGGCTGAGAAACTGAGGTTCCTGCTCCAGAGAAGGGCTTCATCTGGGTCCAAAGCCTGGGGAAGGGAGCCCGTGTGGGGCTTTCTGACCTCTGAATGTGTGGGTGGGAAGGCACGTGGATCGCCCAGAAACACTTAGGACACATTGCTGAGCCCCTGGTCTTAGGGACAGGGAACACTGTCCCCATAAAAGCACAAGCCGGGGGTCTCCTTCCCAACTGCTCCGACTCAAAGGCCCAGGGTTTCAGGGGTGGCTGTGGACTCTGCAAGCCCACCTGTACCTGCTGTGTGCACCAAGATGCTCAACCATGGCCCAGTGCCAGTGAGGCACCTTGGTGATACCACCTTGTGGTATGGTCTGCCTACCCTGTCCCTATGGTATGTTGCTGGCAGCTAAGGCCCTGAGGAGCCACTTCCCGGCCCACCCACACACCTGGCTCTCCAAGGCCAGAGATGCCTCCAATTGCCCCTTCATGGGGTGCAGGCCAAACAGGATTCACCCACATGCAAGTAGTCTGCTGTCTGACCACGGAGAAGTCCTTGTCCCTCTCTGAGCTCCAGTATAGCAGCTAACCTTGATGGAAGGCTCACTGTGTGCCCACCCTGCTGAGAACTATTAGTTCACTCATCCTCACAGCAGCTCCGTGAGGCAGGGCCATGGCCAGCCCTGCTTTCCCAATGAGAAATGCCAGGCCCAGAGAGGTTAAGAACTTTGCCCAAAGCCATACAGCTACCAAGTAGATGAGCTGGGATCTGAACCATAATGAGATCCTGTCTCTCAAAGGCCCAATGAGGAGGCATTTACAGGTCCAGGTGAAAGGTCAGATCTCAAACGACTCGAGGGATCCCCCAGAGGTGATTCACCCCACTGCTCCCTTGAGACCAGCCCTGGGGTTACTCACTTGTGTGGGGCGTGAAGGAGGGGTGTCGTGTGGCCCCCTGGGATGCAGCAGGTGGTGGGGGCGGCATGCTGGGGGGCGTGGCCCGGGGCTGCGTCTTCACCTCGGCTGGGGAGTCGGGCATCGTGGTGGCCTTCTCCTTCCTGTCTGCTGTGGGTGCCACCGGGGGTGCGGGAGGGGAGAAAGAGACAGAGAGCAGGTGAGTCAGGGAGAGGGATAGAGGGGTTGGCACAGTCCAGGCCCACCTGGTTCCTGGGCGAGGCCTCGAGCAGCTGGAGCCCAGGCGGGGGACACTCTGCCCACAGCCCGCCCCAGAGAAGCCCCAGGTGTGCTCACAGGTGGCTGGCATCCCACCCACCTGGGATCAGACAGCAGGATGGGTCAGCCCATTTCAGGCGCTGCAGGGCACAGCTTCAAGAACTCAGGCAGCTAGAACAGGCTGGGGTTCTCATTGCTGGGGGCGCCCTGGGAAGCTTGGGTTTTCTCAACTGCAGACCAGGGAGTCAGGGGGCACCCCCTGAGGCTGTGGTGCCCCCACTTCCTCAATTAGAAGCTCCTGGAGGGCCTGTGTGGACGACCTCCCCATCCCCATTTCTGATTTTGCAGGTGCAGGGCCGGGCTGAGACTCTGCATTCCTAATAGGATCCCAGGGGAAGCCCCCTCTCAGAGACACCCTAGCATTATCCATCCTAGAGCAGAGGCTAAAAGGCACGTCTGGGGGTCTTCCCTAGGGAGAAGACTGGGAGGCGGGAACCTGTATTTTCACCGTTTCCTGGCCCAGGCAACCCCTGGGACCAGCCAGGCCAAGGACACATTCGATTTCAGGCCATTCTAGGCCTGGCCATCCAGGTGTGGTCCACAAAGCAGCAGGTCCTGCCCCAGACGCTGTGTCAAAGATTCCACAGAATCCCGCTGTGTCAAAGATTCTGATGCTCTGCTAGGAGTCAGGGGTGTGGAGACAGGGTGGAAACAGGAAGCAGAGACCTGGCCCGACATGCCACCAAGCCCCTGGGCCCACAGAGCAGGCCCTGGGAAAAGGCCTCTGGGTGACTGACCGTCCACACGAACCTGAGGCAGCAGCTGCCTAGGTATTCTCAGCTGGGGCAGGGGCCGAGCCTCTGGGCCACCCCCCACCCCTACCAGGCCCAGCCTGTGCTGCCCACCCCTCACCCCCGCCACTGCCCATCC
This sequence comes from Cephalophus harveyi, assembly GCA_006410635.1. Taxonomy (NCBI): domain Eukaryota; kingdom Metazoa; phylum Chordata; class Mammalia; order Artiodactyla; family Bovidae; genus Cephalophus; species Cephalophus harveyi. The sequence goes on from SJYT01032881.1 coordinate 32,657, forward strand.
TGCTAACCCTGATGGGGTCTCACGGGGGCCAGGGGGTAACGGGGCTGGGCTGAACACCTGTCAACCCATTCACTTCTTCCCCTCCTCCTCCCAGGGGTCCCATGTGATCTGGGCCGCCCGCCTCCATGGACAGTGACAGCGACAATAAAATGTTTGTGTCCCAGACTGAGCAGACCTCCTTCATTGCCCCCACATCCTCCATACTGGAAGGAGATGCCGCAGCACCCCAGGGCCCCTGGGGTGGGAGCAGAAATCCCCCTCCTCACTGGCCCCACAGAGGGGGAAGCAGCCGGTCACCGGCAGCCACCGGGCCGCACAGCACCTGCTGTGCCCTCAGCTGTCCCCCCCCGGCAGGCGCCCTGCCCCCCGCCACCGCCTGTCAAGAGCTGATGGCCGGGCACACGTGCACTGCAGCTGTGCGGGCCTGTCAACACCATGCCTGGCTGCAGGGCTGGTGGCCAGTCCCCAGTGACAACCAAAGAAGGCAAACGTGGCCAGCGCCACAGGCCCTGGGCCACCCCTGTGGGGTGCAGTCCTGCCTGTCCTGGCCAGCCCTTCATCTGACCAGGCCACCCTGGGGCAGGCGGTCCCGCCAGCAGGCTGTCCAGGGAGGGTACTCAGGACACCAGGCTGGGACGCTGGGGACATGGCCTGTTTCGACCTTTCCAAGCCCTGGCGCTTCGCTGGAGTGTCACAGGTGAAGTAGACCAGAGACCCCAGGTCAGAGGGCATAGGGGAGGGGTGGACCAAGTGTGCCTGCGTTGCACGGAGCCTCTCACCCATCCCTCAGGTGTCCACGGGCCCTGAGGGCAGAGCTCCAGGCTGCCCACATATGGAGGAGATGTGCACGCACTTGGCAGATGAGTCATGGCTCCTGTTATCCTCAGGAAACCCAGCGCGGGGAATGCTGCTTCCAGCCCCGTTTTATAGGCACAGAGAGGTGCAGCCATCTGCTAAGGGCACACAGCATGTATGGGTGCGTCCCTGCAGGGCATGCAAGTCCTCAGGGTTTCAAGGACTGGTTTGCATCAATGCAAACTCTCCTTGCAGGAGAGGAATCAAACCCAGGTGGATGGAGGCTGCAGGTTAGTGCGGGTGCATCCCCACCTCCCATGCTGGGCCTTGGTTCCCTGGGCTGCACACGGTGGGGCCACAGGTGCAGGAAGCCTCACATATGTTTAATCTTGTTTGAGTCTGGCTCTATTGTCTGCTGGCTGTGTGACGTACGGCAAGTCACTTCACCTCTCTGAGCCTTTCTAATCCTCTGTAATGGATGATGGTGAGCTCTCAATGCAATCAGGAACGGTTTATGAAGCAATGTGAGTGCTGGAACCCTGCTCTTGAGGTTGGCTTCGGCCCAGATCCAAAGCAGAGTGTGACAGAGGCCCTCAGGGAAGAGCAAGGGTGGTGTGATGACCGCAAGGAACAGAGCGCACGGGCCTCTCTCTAGTCGTGCAAAGAATCCGGACGAAGCTGGCGGGCAGTGGGGAGCCCATGAGGGTGTGCATAGGCGTCACCTCTGCCGCCTGAAACCCTCAGCAGCTTCCACTGCACGTGGGGCTCCCCAGGGCCTACCTCCAGCCCTCCTCCCACCACACCCATCTCCTCACCCACCCCTACACCCAGAGCAATGGTTCCGAGCCCCCGCCTCCCCCAACTCCCCTTCCCTCCTGGGGCTTCAGCTCTGACCTCACGTCCGCAGGAGAGGTGCCCCACGTGAGGGCCTTTGGCTCCCCTGGAACGTGATCCCCTCTGAGACGACCCTGCTTCCTGACCGCTCCCCACCCCTGCCCCAGGGTCTCTGTCTGGGCTGGCACTTCCAGAAGGCTGCCCGTGCACATGCAGGAGGCCAGGGGAGGACCCAAGAGTGAGGTCACTGCTGGGCAGCCCTCTGAGAGGAGGGGGCTCTCTGCCCAGCACCTGGAAGGGGCAGGTCAAGGGTCCTGGCTGCCCCAGCCCCAAGGTGGGCCGACCCAGGGGGCTGTGGATGCAACCACAGCTCACCCTGGACACTTGCCCACCTCTGGGCTGGCCAAGAGAGGACAGTAGGGTGTGAGGGGGCTAGAGGCCCACCCTCCAGAAAAGCGGCTGCCTCTAAGCCAGGCTCCTCGGGTCTACATGAGCACACTTGTCACCCACCTCCCAGGGTGCAACATGGCTCAAATGAGATGGAGAAGTGTGCTTAGTGGAGGGCAGGGCACTCCATGGTTGCACCATCATGGTGGCAGCTGTTAATTGCTGTTATTAATTACTGCCCTCTCTCCACCTCTGCAGCCCAAGCCTGCCCCTCTGCCAGCCTGCATGGTCTGAGGGCACATGGCTAACAAGCTGCCAGATGGGCTGCCTCAGTCTCCTGAGCACCGGCCTCCTGACCAGCCCCTAGCCCCTTCTGAGGCCCAAGACCCCCAAGGGCTCTGGCACAACCTGACTGCCCATCTGGTCACCCCGCAGGGCCACCCAGGGGGGACCCTGAGCTCACAAACCAGCGGGAGCAGGAGCTGGCCAGGTCGTGGGGGCTGGGGAGGGGCCCACTGTGGGGTGCTGAGGGTCAGGATGGGGGCAGCTCCCACCGCCGTGAAGACTCCTGAGGGTGCCAGCGTGGGCGGCCGGGCACAACTCCCGGTGAGGTCCAGACTCCACCCAGAAGCCTGAGCTGGCTGTGTGGGGCCGCTCTCTCCCCTCCCCCATTCTCAGGTCCTCCACCCTCCGGGGTCCACTCCCAGGTATCCCAGCCCTGGGGGAGCCAGGTCCTGTGCCCTGCACATCCTCGCAACCTCTCATTGCACCCTCATGCCCTCCCCAGAAAGTGCAGTCAGTCCCTGTGCCTGCCTGTGAGAGACACTGGACATGTCCGTGGGACAGCCCCCGGCTCGAACGGTCCCCCCATACCCACTCTGGGTCTGTTTCCCTACTCCTGATTCTGAAGTCATTGGGGACCCTCAGTCCCACAGATGCCCCCACCCAAAATCAGGATATCCCCTGCACAAACCCCCTTTTAGGGAGCTCTGACTTAGCAGGTCAGTGAGGGGGCCCTGGCAGCTGGACCTATGTCTAGCTTTAAGTCTTTCACTTTTATAAGATTAACATATAAATAACAGCTCCCCAGGCGAGGGCTTGGCACATGTTCCATGCACATCAGCGTTCCCACTGAGGGTCCCAGGGACGACTGTGACCCGGAATGCCATGCCCTGCGGGAGGACTCAATGAGTCTCCACAGGGGCCCCCATCAGTCCATTTGTGGATGGGGAAACTGAGGCTTGGGGAGGACAAGTGTCTTGTTTAGGGTCTCGGAGCCTGACGGACAGCAGGGCCTGAGCCAAGGGCTCTCCAGGAGTGCTTCAAGCCACAGGCCCCGCCACCACCTGGGAGATTAGAAAGTTCTGTAGCCACCTCATGCTCCCCGGGGAACATCATGTGGGCTGACCAGACACGGAAAGGGTGGCTGCCTGGGGTTTGAGGCTGGGGTGGGTTTGCTGCTCTGAGTCAGTGGGTGATGCCCCGGGTGCCCGAGCTTTGCAGCAGGGTAAGTGCGAGGACCATCTCCCCAACTCCCTGGCGTCTTCCTAGATGTCAGAGGTTCGGGGGCAGGGGGGTGGGGCGGGAAATCGGGGCAGTCTTGGCATCCCCGGGCCTCCACTGGCCCCATCAGCAGTCAGGGGCCGTGGCATCCACAGGACCCCATGGAGAAAAAAGCGGGAGATGGGGCAGAGTTGGAGAAGACATGTCTGGGCTTCTCCCTGACCAGGGTCCTCGTCAGCTCCTCTGGAGTCCGCACAATGCCTTGGCCAGAACAGCGGCCCTTATGCTGGTGTGTGTTGGGAGGAACTCTCGGGATGCTGGCCCCTCCCCTGTCAGCCCCTCCCCATGTGCTCAGGGGGCAGGAGTGTGCCGGGGGCCCAGCCAGGAGTCTGACCCTCCCACAACATGGCAGGCAGCCCGGTTCTGCTCCATCTGACACACAGGAAAGTGAGGCACAGAGAGGATGGGTGACCCGCCGAGCTCACACAGCCGACAGGGGGCTGGAGGTGGCCCCTGAGTCTTACCCACCCGAGACCTGCTGCTCCCTCATTCACTCCTCTTTGAACTGTCTGTCCCTCAATCCCAGAGGGTGGGGGCCCCCCTGGTGTCCTGATGTCCAGCTGCAGTGCAGGAGCCAGAGGGTGAGAGGGGACAGCCTACTAGGTCACAACCCCACCCACGGCCCCGGCTCCGAGCCCTCGAGAACATTCCCAGACCCGGGCGGCACTCCCCAGGCCCCTGGGGACCCTGCGTGTTTCCCAGACAGTGGCTCCAGTTCCCACTAAATGTTACTAACCCATCGACAGAGGAAGCCGCTCTCCGGGGCCAGGCGGAGCCGGTGGGAAAGAACACAGAATGTGCCGGAACAAGCCACCCCATCCATCATTGTCCCTGTCCGCCTGTGTTCCCAGCCCACCCTGCCCGGCTGAGAACTGGCCCCAGCCCCGTGCTCCCAGTCCTGGGGTTCTAGAACCCTTCATGGGAGGGGGCCCTTAGCATCAGCACAGCCCATCCCCCACTGGTGTTGCGGAAGCAGGGCTCGCTTTGGCTTCTCGTGGTCTGACTCTCCCGTCACCTCGTCTGACCCTCACAGAAGTGGCAGGAAGTGGGCAGGTGGGCCCGGTACCGACAGGTAACCCCGCTCCAGGGGCAGGGCCCTGACTGTGAGCCCAGCCTCGACCTGAGCACCCCAGGCAGCCCCTAGCCTGCGAGGCGGCTGACGAGGAAGCCCAGGGCCCAGAGGCCACTCTCTGCGGAGTCTCGGGCTGTGACCTGTGACATGCCCAGACCCCATTCCTGGCACCGACCCTCAGGAAGGCAGGGTTCCCCAGGCCCATGGAGGTTTGGCAGGGAGCCCTGCACCCCAAGGAGGGGGTCTGCTCCCCGGCCCCAGTGAGCAGGTGCCCCTGGGCACGCTGCCCGGCCACAGCCTCTGCAGCTGCAGGTAGGGGTGAGGACAGCACCAGTGGCCCAGGCCCTGACGTCTTGGCCTCTGCCCTGTGCTGGGGAGCAGGCCGAGGACCGGAAGCTCCTGCCGAGGACCAGAAGCTCCTGCCAAGGTGGGCCAAACGCTGGACTTTCCTGGAGGCAGAGGGGTGAGCTGGCCCCTAAGACACGTCACCTGAAACCATTACCGGTGGCCCCTGCCTCTTGGCGGGCGTCCTGAGTGCCCTTAGGGACCTCTGTGACTGGCCGTCCCCTCCCTGCCCTCGCCTCTTACGTCTGCCTGAATGTGACTGTCTTCCTCAGTGAAACAGTGTGCAGAGCAGGGCCAGGCACACAGCAGGTGCTGCATAAATGCTGCGGAGTCAGGACCAAGAAGGGTGATGGCCCATGGACGGCAGGACAGTCCCGCCTCCCAGCCCCACAGGCGCTCTTTCACCGAGGCAGCCCCGATTCCTCTGCCCTGCACATTGGCCAGGGACTGGAGGGAAGCTCACCGGTCAGGTCAGGTGTCCCCTGGAGCCCCGTCCTTGTCCTCCAAAGGTCCGGGGGCGGGACAGCAGCGGGCTGGTGTCAGGTGTCGCGAGCGAGGGCAGGCACCACCTGTCCCCGGCGCCTCCGGGCACAGTCTGTCCTGCTCAGGCCAGACTCTCCCGGGAGGATCGTGGCGTCCCAGCCCGTAGACACTCAGCCTGGGGCAGGGTATAGCTGCCCGTGGGAGGTGCCTCTTTGTGAAGGCCGCACCTGGGCTTCCAGGATCCTGACCATGATTGGGGACTCCACTGGCAGCCCTCGCCGGTCCTGGAGGAAGACAACGCTACCTCTGAGTTTACAGATGGGGACCCCGACACCCAGAGTCGCAGAGAGCAAGGGGCCTCCAGGATCCGGAGACCACCGTGGCTCCCACGGTGTCCCAGCTCCCCGTGCGGCACTCGGGGCTTCACACAGCCTCATCCCGTGTCCTCCACAATGGCCTCTAGTGCCAGCACCTTCCCAGGCTCCTCCATGGGTCCAAGCCCCAGGTCAGGTGGGCATCGCTGCCCACTGAAGCAGTGAGGAGATCGAGGGGGCAGAGGTCAGGCTTCCTCCAAGACCACAGCTCGGTGAGGCTGCAGAGCCCTGACTACAGATTTCCTCCTTTCTCCCACTCTTTCTTCCTAGACCTTCTGTTACAGCACCGCCATGAGCCCCAGAGCCCCCTCCTAACTACGACAATCCCCGAATCTCCAGAAGCCCAATGCCACACTTGTGGAAGAGACAGAAGGTGGGGGTGTCTGAGGGGATTCAGGCCTCACAGCGCTCAGGGAGGGTGCAGCTTCAGGGCATCCCTCCTGGGCAGGACCTGCTGGGAGACACCCGCATGTGTCAGGGGTAGACCCTGTGGGGCCCTCGGACTCCAGCACAGTGCACTCCAGCATGGGCGTGGTCCCCTGGCCGTGACAGCATGTGGAGGCAGGAGCTTGCAGGTGGCCCTCCTGAGCTCTGAGCATCAGTGGGATCCTCCTGTGTCCACATGAGGGGTGTTGTCACCCACAGGCCCAGGGGATCACGGGGTCCCTGGGGGCAAGAGGACCAGGGTGGCCTAGCACTGTGTAGCAGGAAGGGTCACAGTGTTAACAGGCAGAGGAAGAGCAGCCCAGTCAGACCCCAGGACTGATCAGGTCCCAGGCAGGTTTCTGGCCATGTAACTGTCGGCCAACCTTGGAAGTCATGAGCAACACAGTGGATGTGGCTAGTGCAGCAAGTCTTTCCTGAAGGCCAGCCCAGCCCAAGTACCTCCCTACACTGCTTCCACCCCTACCCCCGGTGACAGATTCACCTCCTCTGAGCCACTGACCACTGCACTCCAGCCATTGCAGGGCCTGGGCAAGGTGGAACAGGTCCACTGCCAGCACACACAGGGGCTAGCAGGAGGGCAGGGGCAGATTTCTGGGGAGAGTACCTGAGCCTGCATATTGCTGCTTGGGGAGCTCCTGCCCCCAGAACACCCTCCCTTCCCCTCAAGGCTTCTTGGAGGATAGATGGGGACTTGTACTCCTGGACCCTGGGGATCTAGAGCAAGCCAGGCAATCTCCCCAACCAAGGGCCAAATTCCTGGGGTGAGGAGGGGCACGGACTCTCCTGGAGCCTCCCAGTGGGTGTGTTGGGGATGGAGGGAAAAACCAGGCGTGCACCCCAGAAAGCAGCCATGTCTCAGAAGGGATGGACAGGGCTCCCAGGCTGAGGCAGAGGGACTCAGGGAGCCCTGAGGACATGGGGTTGACCCCCCACATCGAGATGGGTGGGTCTGACCAGGAGGCTGACCCCTCCCTCTCCCTCCAAGGCCAAGGTCAGGGATGGCTTGTCTTTGATCCCCAATGCTCTGCAAAGCAATGAGAATTTTCAGGGGGCCGCAGCCCTAACGAGTTCCAGGCGCTGGAACTTGGGCCACTGCCCACATCTGGTTTCAATCACAGCCTCCGCTGCCTGATGAATCAGTGATAATACACACAAGGATTAGTGTTTCCCTCCCTTGGTCCGGGCGGCCCTCCCACCCCCATGAGTGCTCCAGCCACGTCCCCTGGATCCTCTGCCCAGTCCTTCCCAGTCCTGGGGTCTGTCCGGGCTGCTATTTCTCTGCCTGTTAATGCTGTGACCCTTCCCGCTACACAGTGCTAGGCCACCCTGGTCCTCCGGCCCCCAGGGACCCCGTGATCCCCTGGGCCTGTGGGTGACAACACCAAGGATGTCGGGTGCCGTGGCAACAGCACTGGACCAAAAGCCAGAAAACCTGCTCTGTGACAGACTGTGAACTGGGGAAATCACCCCAGCATGGCCCCAAGCCTCAGTTTACCCACTGATAAAATGGGCCCGTAATTCCTGCTTCTCAAGGTTGGGGGGAGGTGACGGGGGTAGTCTTAAACAAAGGACCAGAAGGGGAAAGGCCACCACGGCGCCTACAACAGAGAGGTTCTGACTGGCCTCCCTCCACCCTGTCTCAGCCTCTTGACCTGAATGTCACTGACGTTTCTACCCAGGACTCAGTTTTCTCACCTGAGACGGGGACAAGAGCAGAGCCCCTGCAGAGGCACAGAGGGATGGGACAGGCCAGCGAGAGGCTCCTCTGGAAGACCTGGGTGCTGAGAGGGGCCCAGCTCTGATTGAGATGCGCTGCCTTCTGCCGGGAGCGGTGTACATGCCTGGGTGCTGAGACCCCCTCATTCTGATAAAGCCCAGACATGTAAGACCCGGGTTATAGACGAGGAACTGAGGCTCACAAGATGCAAGCCTGGGTCACACGGCTGTCACGCAGCAGCTCCCATGCGTGTCCAGCATTCTGGTTGACGACACTGCTGGGCTCAGGCAGGTCATCACTGTGGACCCTCAGAGACTGCCCAGAAGGGTGGCCGGGAGGGTCCACAAGAGGATGTCCTGCTGCACAGGGAAGACCTTTGCAGCCCCAGAAGGGACATCGCGGTGGCTGGGCTGCCCCCTGCACCAGCAGGGGATCACGAATCCCACCAGTGCTGGGAGGGAGCCACCCTCCTGGACAGGAAGGTCCCTTCTACCATCAAGATATCACCGAGGTGCAATGAAAGCAAGCCAGACCCAGTCTCATCACCATCCTCCAGCCCAGGGTCCCCTCAGGAGGGGCCCATCCTCTCCTAACCTGACTGTGCCTCCAGGCTGGGAGGCCCGGCTAGACTCTCCCGGGCAGGACTGGGGCGTCGCCACCTGCTGGGATGCTCCCCTGCACTCCACAAGGCTGTTCCCTCCTCACTCAGGATTGAGCCCAAACGTCCCCCCTCAGAGGACCACTGCCCTTCCCATTGCATCACCCACTTAATTTCTTGGGGTGCACTTGTCAGCACCCACCATCACGGTCTGTGTGGGTCCTGTTTCCCCGAGGACACGGGCCTCATCTTTCTGTGCAATGCAAAGTCCAGACCAGCACCGACACCTGGTGTTGGTGGTCACCAATGCTGGTGGTCAGCGAGACGCTGCATGCAGGTGTGCTGACCGGCCTGTGAGAAACCCAGAGAGGCCCCGTCTGCCCTTGTGCCATCTGGAACCCTGGCCTGTTGGCTTGGAGGCTGTGGTGGGAGCCTGGGCAGAGTTTGGGTCAGGAGTTGCCCCCTGCCCAGTGGCCTCAGTGGGCAGCTCCCCCATGTGTAGGGCATGGGGACCAAGGAGCTACTCTGAGCCTACCCATCAGCAGTAAAGTTCAGTTATGGCAGATCCAGATACCCTCCACCTGGGGGTGGGCGCATCATAAAATGGCCTCAGTTCTCCTCCCCAACCACACACACCCCTTCCAACGTGACTGCAGCTCTTCCCACTCAGCTGCCGCTGCTGCTGCTAAGTCACTTCAATCGTGTCTGACTCTGTGTGACCCCATAGATGGCAGCCCACCAGGCTCCCCCGTCCCTGGGATTCTCCAGGCAAGAACACTGGAGTGGGCTGCCATTTCCTTCTCCAATGCATGAAAGTGAAAAGTGAAAGTGAAGTTGCTCAGCTGTGTCCGACCCTTAGTGACCCCATGGACTGCAGCCTACCAGGTTTCTTCATCCATAGGATTTTCCAGGCAAGAGTACTGGAGTGGGGTCCCATTGCCTTCTCCACTTCCCACTCAGAAATGGGCTCAATTCCCTGCCCTTGGATCCGGGCTGGCCAGGGACTTGCTCTGGCCATTAGGATGAGGCAGGAGTGATGCCAGTCAGCCCTGAGCTGGGCATGAGGCAGTCAGTACCTCTGGCTGTCCTGCTGAGCCTGCTGGATGGGAATGCTCACTTGGGCGAGTTGGCCCAGCTGCCCCAGCTAGGGATCCAGGAGTGTGAGGGCCCGGCCACACTCAGCAGAGCTGCCGACCTCAACCCAAGAGCAAGCCCTGCCAGGACTGCCCAGATGAGCCACCCACTAGGACCCTATGGAGCCTAAAATCACGTGGTGGGTACCTTCACTTTGGAAACCACTTTTCAGCACCCACCAGCCTGAAATATCATGCACCCATGGCTAAGTGGTTTGCTCTGAGGCAGGGAATCAACAGAAGAGCAAAGAGCCCAGCATCGGCCACAAAGGACAAGAATACTCACTGGCCACTGTCACAGAGGTCCATCAGGAGGTCAAGGGGCAGATCCACACAGCAGAATACTACACAGCAAGGAAAAAGCACACACACAAGCCCACGCACCAATTTGTCAAATGTCACCAACACGTGGCTGAGTGAATGACACCAGACCCCAAAGAGGATGGGTCACGTGTCTCCACTTACAGGAAGTTCAGAACCTGGCATTACAGTCAAGATGGTGGGCCCACGACAGGCAGTGACAGGGGAGAGGGGCTCAGGGCCTGGGGCAGGTCAGGGAACATTGTCTGTTAACCTGCACACTCTGAACCTTCATGTACACAACACTTTTCTGTGTGATGTGTTGTACTTCAAATAAAGAAAAATCAAAAGAAGTAGAAACACATGTAACTCCATCTTGCAAACGAACATACGTGCAGAAAATAACAAGAAATGAAAGGTGACCACAGCTCCCAGTAGAAGGCCGGTCAGAGCCATTATGTCTGTGCCTGTGTTTGCAGGAGTCTGAGGGTTTGGTTGGCCAAGAAGCCCAGAGCTGCAGCCCCGTACAGACACTCCAAACAAGTGGGGCAGGGGCAGGACTTCCTTCTCAGACAAGCTGGGATGGTCGTGGAGCTGCATCCGGGACGCCCTGGTGCTGAGCAGAGTTCCGAGGTGGGGAGGGTGGAGCGCGCATAGCGGCTGGAATGGAAACCCTCCCTGCTCTCTGCCGGCCGCAAACGTGATCCAGATGTCCCCTGCTCGCCCCACGGCTGGCGCATGGAGGGAGCACATTCCTCACCCAGCTGCTGGGGCTACGCTGCCAAGAGCGGCTCCCGAGAGCTGGCGGGGGGGGCACCCACCATCTGGGCTGCCCGCCATGTGTGTGTGTGTGGGGGGGGTGCCAGTGGAGGGGAGGGCCCCCCTCTCCCAGCACCTGGGCCCAGCACTCCAGGGTCCTCTCCTGTCCTCCCATGCACACCTGCCACCAAGGGGGCATGGCTCAGCTGCAAGCTGGCACACCCAGTGAGTATGAATGGGCTGTGACGAGAAACACGGTGGAGCCTGGGTGGGCTTGAGAGGTGTGGGCATGTGGACAGAGAGAGTCCAGCGTGGCTGAGCGGGAGGTGGGTGGATGGTGGATGGGTAGGTGGATGAGTTGGGGGGGGGTGACATCCTGACTGAAGCATGACACAGAGCCCCCTCCTGGGGCTCAGTGGTGGACACACAGACCAGCCCACGAAGTCGAGCAATAGTGGGGAAAGCCCAGCTTTGGGGTCCGGCAGGCCTGCGTCCGGCTGCGGCCTCATCACTCAGATGGCCTTGGCCAGGCTTCCTCCTCTGAGTCTCCTCAACTGTACACTCGGGCCGACGTCACTGTCAGGATCAGGCCAGCGCCTGTTAAGCCAGCTCTCTGCTTTGCTCACATATATGCCTGGCAGGGATGTGAGGGACGGGGGACCCTGAGACCCCAGGAGGCACCCCAGCAGATGGGGGTTGGGGGGAAGTCCTCCTAGAGCCAAGGACCACCTAAACTTAGTCTGAACAGAAGACGTGTCCCCCGAGGGGTTGTGGCAACACAGGGCAGAGTGTGGGCAAGCACATTTCCTGGGGGAGGGGTGCGACCCCAAAAAAGACCGCAGGAATCCCTGTAATACAAGATGATCCAATATGTACAGAGTGTCTCTAGAAGGAAACAGAAACTGCCCCTGGGGAGGGGCAGCAGGACCCCCTCCTCTCTGCCTGCCTCTTGTACCAGCAGCACTTTTAAAGTAATTCCTGATTTATTCTTAAACTGCCTGCTGCCCATCAGCACTGTGCCCACCCCAACTCTGACCAAGACAGACAACTACAAAGTTTCACTTAACAGATACACTCGTCCAGATCACTTGTTTTCAAGAAGGAATTGACAAAACTCAAGGAACTGCTCGGCCAGGACGCCTCTGAGGCCAATCGGTGCTCAGATTCGCGTGAAGCGGAAAGTCCCGCGTCAGCGCTCACACATCTGGATTGGGTGCTCAGGAGTCAGGGAGCCTCCTGAGAGGAGAACCTGCACCTGTGTGCACGCTTGAAACCAGGAAGGGCATCTGGCAGAGGCATAGCTTGGGGAAGTCGGGGCAGCGGGAACTCCATGCACGAAGGTGGGCAGCGATCGGAGAGGCTGGGGGCTCTGGAGACCCAGGCCGCATGGTTAGGGGTTCCCCTGCTGGCATCAAGCCATCACAGAAGGGTGACCTGAGTCCCAGAGTATTTTCATTGTTGGAAAGCACGCAGATTGGCTGCATGTCACCTTGAACTCCCCAGAGGAATGTTGCCAAAATATAAACTCATCGCGCTGCTCCTGCAAACGCTAAGCAGTATTTAGGGCTGGCGGTTCACCCCACACACATGCCCCTCTGAGCGCATCCCTGAGAGCGAGATGATCCTCCCACCAGCCCCAAGCCACAGAACTGCCGCCCTCGGTACACACGGCCTGTGAAGGCCCCAGTGACCCATGACAGGAGACATCAATGCAGGATGCTGTCCACACGCCGGAGGGACCCCAAGTGGTGACAGGTACCAGCTGGAGCAGGTTTGAGGTTGGAGCTGAAGAGGTGGTCTGGGAAGGCTTTGCTCAGGAGACCAGAGACGTCTCTGACTCACGCCCCGCCTTCATAAGGATGACCTGAAAGCTGGTTTGGCTCAGCTGTGATGAGTGTCAGCCCGACGTGGTGAGTCTTGGTGCCCACTGCGGGACCCCCGTGGATCTGGCAAGATGCCCAGAGACACCCAACCCCTCTTCTATGCTCTCAGTTCCTGGACATGGAAGGCCCTGCCCAGGGCCCTCCCAACCTGCATACCCAGGGCCCAAGACCGGCCCAGGAGAGACTTCATCACTGCAGGGCCCCAGACCCTCCCATCCTCTTGTCTCTGTCTTCATGCGCGAGGCTGGGGCCCCTGAAAAACTTGCAACTCTTTTGGCAGAGAACTCGGTAAAGGTGGGAGGGGAGGCTGTAGGGGTGTTTACATTTATGTCATTATCATAATTGTAGTCAAAGCTCACAACACTGGGGAGACCATCACTACCTCCCTTCCTGGATGCTCAGAGAGGTTGAGGTCTGCACCTGAGGTCACACAGCACTGGTGCAGGCCGGAAGCTCCTGGGAATACCACTGGCCCCTCTGGCTGCGGCAACTCTGTCTACTGCTCACCTCAGACATCTGCGGTTACTCTTATGACTGAACCACAGCAATGTCAGAGAGGCCTGGCAGTGTGGAAGGAGAACTAAGCCCCAGCCTCTCTGGAGTCCTGGGTGTGGAGCTCTAGGCGCCAACCTTCCCAGGGCCCTTCTCCCTGAAGGATTCCAAACAATCCATATTCTTGCCCCCAGGAACCGTCAAAATGTTCCAGAAATTCCAATCGTATGTCACCCCAACGGCACAGCCCAGACCCTCCCCTGCAGGGGAGGCCAGGAGCCTCTGGGGTCCCACACAGTCCGTTTTCACTGCAGAGAGCTATCTGTACAGTTGTTGAGTTCCACGGGCCACATGTTTCATCCCTGTCACCTCATACAACTCCTGGAACCCCACTATTTCCTACTTTCAGAGTTGGCGACATGTCCCGTGGTGAGCATGGCAGCTGGCCCAGCTCAGGGTTTTAGTCACGCGGGAAAGGCATGCTCCCAACCGCCCAGCCCCCACCCATGGTAACCACTGTTGATGGGTCTATGGACCCCTCTAGATATTTCCGTGTGAATATAACCCTCGGTGCATGTACTCGCAAGGAAGGGGCAGCCACGGCGCCTACACGTCAGCTCCACAAGCTGCGAGTTCTTTCGAGGAGACCTGGAGGCTGTGTGCTCAGTCTGGCCTCGAGCTCCTCACCTGTGAAATGGGCAGATGAGCCCCATCCCCAGGGTTAATAGGAGCCGGAGAGTAATAACCAGCATAGATAGTAGCCAGGCATACAGCAAGTGCCAAATGAGTGCCAATCTATAGACAGGGTCACCCTGAGCACTCGCTTCTTGGAGGTCCTCCTTGGAGCCCTCTAAGAGGCTGACTCTGCTCTTCCACACGGGGACACCCCCTGCAATGGCCAAAGGGTCGAAACCCGGGAAGACAGGGCCTGCTGTGGGGACACCACAGTCCCCAAGCTGGCCACGTGATGGAGGAACGTGGAGCTGCCACAAATGCAGGTGGAAAGGAAGCCCCCCGCCCTGCCCAGAGGAGCCCCTGGCCTTGGCTGGACAGGGTCCCCTGCTATTTCCCAGACCTGCCTCCCATCCTGCTGGGTGGTCTCCCCGGCCTTGGCCCACCCACCCAGGAGGTCAGAGCCCCCTTGGGCCCTGGGGATGACACCACGGCGACCCCCTGGAGAGGCATCCCTCTAAGCTGGTGGCCCCACAACCTGGGAACAACCTCCTTCCTCTGGATATAAGGCAAACAGAGTCCTCTGGAAGCAAACCTTTTAAGCAGATGTTTCCTCTTGGCACGCACCTCCCGGGCGGGGCCTACCGCTCTCACACGGAGGCACAGGGGAGACCGAGTGATTTCAATTCTTCTTTTTAGGAAGGGGGAGGAAAATATTTTAAAAAATGTGTTTTACAAGCCTGCTTTTGCCATTGTTTATGTAAACAGGTAAATTGTTTCCTGCCTCAATTAAAAACATCTGCCACATAAATGAATACCAATTAACTCATCCTGTTTTTAATTACTCTGTTAATTACACGCAGGCAGCAGAAAGGATGGCTGGGAGTAGGCGAAGCCGAGTGCACGCCCTCCCCCCAGTTGGCAAGGATCCGGACTGTGTCTGGCTCCTGGTGGATGAGGGTGGCAGGGAGGTGGTGGCGCGGTGCCAGCCGGGATTCCCTGATCTGGGGCTGCCGGGTGGGCACCTCCTCCAAGGGCCCTGGATGGGGGCCGGCCAGGGCTCAGCTCACTCTAGGGAGTGAGGAGCCCCCTCCTGCAGGCCATTCTGCCCTTCCCCTTCCCACTCTCACCTCCTCCAGCCACTCCCCTCCCATCACTGGAGAGGAAGGAGGGGCCTTAAGGGGGCCGGTCATGTCTTGGCCATATTTTGCTGGGGGAGGGGGGCAGCTGGAGATGGAGGCCTGCACCCCCTCCAGGAAGGCCTGCCTGGGGTTGGGGGAGGGGAATACTGCTCTGACAAATGCTGCATGATGGCACCCTGAGCACCAGGACCGGGAGCCACCCCTGGAGCACCCCTCGCCCACCCATCACCCACGCTCCTTGTCCATAGCCTTCACCATGGTTGGTAATTTCTCTGCCTTCTCCTGCTTGTTTCCCTGAACCTGGCCCAGGGCAGGCAGGCAGGAGGTGCCCGAACATAAGTCTCCGAGTGAACCTTATCCAGGGGTGCTCACAGAGGGGGTGTCATTATTCCTATGCATGGGGTTGGCTTGGGAGAGGACCCTCTGAGGTGTCACATGGTCACGCCAGCCTTCGTGAGGGGATGGACTTGAACCCAGCAGGAGCCCTACTTCCAGGATGCGTTTACCGCACTGTCAACATCACCAAGGCCAAGCTAGGGAGTCATGCTGTCTCCAGGGGCTGGAGCTGCTGGGCCCTGGGGTATCCCCTCCCGCACCTCCCACAGATGCTTTCCCCACCCCCTCCCAGGTTACACAGCTTACAGAAGCAGAGGTGGTCAGAGCTGGCTGGCCCTCACAGTTGCCCAGCTGGTGTGGTTGGTAGGTTTCCACTTGGCCCATCAGAGGTAGGCAGCAGAGCATCTCTGTGAGAATGATGCCACTGCCTTAGGTGGGCTCAAAGGGAAAGGTGTGCCTGACATTGATTGGTGATGTCTGCCACAGCCATTGGCGTGTGCAGATTGATTCGCCATGTCAGCCAGTCGCATCACATATGGAGTAA
This sequence comes from Cephalophus harveyi, assembly GCA_006410635.1. Classification (NCBI taxonomy): domain Eukaryota; kingdom Metazoa; phylum Chordata; class Mammalia; order Artiodactyla; family Bovidae; genus Cephalophus; species Cephalophus harveyi. The sequence continues at coordinate 48,533 of SJYT01032881.1, forward strand.
TGGGGAGGTACCAGGATCCAGTCCACATTCACAAACAGTGCTCCAGAACAGAGAACAGTCTGCCTCTCCTACTGCCTGTGGGCACCTGCTCAGGGGACTGCCTGCACCAGCATTCTCTGAGACATGGGTCAGCAGTCCACAGATGGACCCGCCAGAGTCCAGGGGCCAACCCCTTCTAAGGCCGAGTCCCAGCTCACAGTCCCCACCCAGAACCCTGTTCCAACCTTGGAGCAGGGCTGGGGAACAGCAAGTACCAAGTGATCCACAGTTTATTAGCTCATTTAATCCTTCCAACAGCCCCATGAGGCTTTTCTGTTATTTAATAGTAACAGTGAAATGTAAAACATGTTATTAAACCCATGTTACAGGTGGAACAACTCACAGGTTCAGTAACCGCAGGGTGCATGGCTGGAAAGGGCAGGGCTGTGGGTCTGACCCCAACGTGCAGACGTGCACAGGTCTGGCCTAAACTCACCCTGCTGCCTGGACCCAACCCACTCCCTCCAGATTTCCAATCTCTCAGACAAGCGACCAGGGGCAGGCCTAGCCTCCAGGTTTGAGTTGGGTGTTGTCCAGTTTCTGGCCATAGGCTGTGAGCGAGTCCCTCCTCTTGGCTTGGTCTCAGCATTTTCCCCTGGAACAAGGGGGAAGCTCACCCTGCCTCGCAGCACTGGCATGAGCATACTGGGGCTTTCCTGCCAGCCCCTCTGACCACTGCTCCCCCACCGGGATTCCCTGATCTGGGGCTGCCGGGTGGGCACCTCCTCCAAGGGCCCTGGATGGGGGCCGGCCAGGGCTCAGCTCACTCTAGGGAGTGAGGAGCCCCCTCCTGCAGGCCATTCTGCCCTTCCCCTTCCCACTCTCACCTCCTCCAGCCACTCCCCTCCCATCACTGGAGAGGAAGGAGGGGCCTTAAGGGGGCCGGTCATGTCTTGGCCATATTTTGCTGGGGGAGGGGGGCAGCTGGAGATGGAGGCCTGCACCCCCTCCAGGAAGGCCTGCCTGGGGTTGGGGGAGGGGAATACTGCTCTGACAAATGCTGCATGATGGCACCCTGAGCACCAGGACCGGGAGCCACCCCTGGAGCACCCCTCGCCCACCCATCACCCACGCTCCTTGTCCATAGCCTTCACCATGGTTGGTAATTTCTCTGCCTTCTCCTGCTTGTTTCCCTGAACCTGGCCCAGGGCAGGCAGGCAGGAGGTGCCCGAACATAAGTCTCCGAGTGAACCTTATCCAGGGGTGCTCACAGAGGGGGTGTCATTATTCCTATGCATGGGGTTGGCTTGGGAGAGGACCCTCTGAGGTGTCACATGGTCACGCCAGCCTTCGTGAGGGGATGGACTTGAACCCAGCAGGAGCCCTACTTCCAGGATGCGTTTACCGCACTGTCAACATCACCAAGGCCAAGCTAGGGAGTCATGCTGTCTCCAGGGGCTGGAGCTGCTGGGCCCTGGGGTATCCCCTCCCGCACCTCCCACAGATGCTTTCCCCACCCCCTCCCAGGTTACACAGCTTACAGAAGCAGAGGTGGTCAGAGCTGGCTGGCCCTCACAGTTGCCCAGCTGGTGTGGTTGGTAGGTTTCCACTTGGCCCATCAGAGGTAGGCAGCAGAGCATCTCTGTGAGAATGATGCCACTGCCTTAGGTGGGCTCAAAGGGAAAGGTGTGCCTGACATTGATTGGTGATGTCTGCCACAGCCATTGGCGTGTGCAGATTGATTCGCCATGTCAGCCAGTCGCATCACATATGGAGTAATGGGGAGGTACCAGGATCCAGTCCACATTCACAAACAGTGCTCCAGAACAGAGAACAGTCTGCCTCTCCTACTGCCTGTGGGCACCTGCTCAGGGGACTGCCTGCACCAGCATTCTCTGAGACATGGGTCAGCAGTCCACAGATGGACCCGCCAGAGTCCAGGGGCCAACCCCTTCTAAGGCCGAGTCCCAGCTCACAGTCCCCACCCAGAACCCTGTTCCAACCTTGGAGCAGGGCTGGGGAACAGCAAGTACCAAGTGATCCACAGTTTATTAGCTCATTTAATCCTTCCAACAGCCCCATGAGGCTTTTCTGTTATTTAATAGTAACAGTGAAATGTAAAACATGTTATTAAACCCATGTTACAGGTGGAACAACTCACAGGTTCAGTAACCGCAGGGTGCATGGCTGGAAAGGGCAGGGCTGTGGGTCTGACCCCAACGTGCAGACGTGCACAGGTCTGGCCTAAACTCACCCTGCTGCCTGGACCCAACCCACTCCCTCCAGATTTCCAATCTCTCAGACAAGCGACCAGGGGCAGGCCTAGCCTCCAGGTTTGAGTTGGGTGTTGTCCAGTTTCTGGCCATAGGCTGTGAGCGAGTCCCTCCTCTTGGCTTGGTCTCAGCATTTTCCCCTGGAACAAGGGGGAAGCTCACCCTGCCTCGCAGCACTGGCATGAGCATACTGGGGCTTTCCTGCCAGCCCCTCTGACCACTGCTCCCCCTGCTGCCTCCCCTTCCAGGCAAGCCACCAGGCTGAACACCAGCTGGGCAGTCTCCTGAGCTGCTAGAGGCCAAGGCCAGCGTGGGTCAGGGCCTGCCCTGAAGGCTGTTGGGGAGCCTGCACCTCAACCTTGCCCAGTGGGGGTCCTTTTCAACATCCATCAGTCACCCAGATTCTGGGCCATTCTCTCTGGGGCCTTTCAGCCACTTTGAGTCATAAGACATGTCTAATAGCAGCTCCTGCAGTGTGCTGGGCAGCTGGGTCTGGTATGGGGAGCTGCGTGCTGGCCTGCCTGACCACGTCTTCACACCTGGGGCTCACTGAGGAGCAGCCAGGAGCAAAGCCAGCTCCAGGGCTCCTTGGCAGCACTGTGTGGTTCAGAGGGCCCGCCAAGCTGTGGGGAGGAGCCTAAACTCACCAGTCAGGACTTCAGAACGGTGGTGGCCACAGGAAAAGGGCCACAGGAATCCTTGGGTATAGCCCCCACCCCAGGTCTGTGGCAAGGGCACACGATGACTGGAGTCAAAGGCAGGGACTCTGCACCCCGGAGGCCGTATCTGCCCAGGGAGAGCTGCCCCTCGGAGTTTAAACCTCAGTGGCCTCCTCTCTGTGAGAACGGAGGACCCACCCCCTCAGAGGTGACAAAGGCCATGTGTAGCAGTTATAACAAGGGGCTGTCCCGCAGAAACCAGAAACCACTGGCCAGCCCACTGGTCAATCAAGTCCAAGGTTCAGAGTGTCCACATGCAACACCAGCCCCAAGGGGGAATCACTGTGCCACTTCTGAGGGGCACAAAGAGGGCAGGAGCCAGCCCAGGGTCACACAGCAGTGGAATCACATAGCGGCAGCCTCACCCGCCAGCCCTCAGCCCTGACCTGGAGAACGGGCTGTGTCCCTGGTGGACAGAGGGTCTATTTCCAGCCCCTCCTCCCCGCCTTGGACAGCCCAAGGCAGGCAGATGGGCCGGCGCTGGTGCAGCCGCGGTGGCAGCTGCTCTGGGGGAGGCGAGCGGAAAGCCGGCTCCAAGCCTCCCTCCCCGGCGGAACCTTCTGGATGTTTTGACTCATTCCACCACATGGTCTCACAGAACCCCAAGGAGATCTGGGGGTGGGGCCCTGCTGAGTCAAAACAGCCTTGGGGTTTTCGGCAGAGGGGCGTGGCGTCCTCCTGCTCTGCCTGGAGTCTCCCCTCTTGTCTCTGAGAAAGCTCCGAGGCCATCTCCCCATTTGACGGCAGGGAAAACCGAGGCCACCGCTGGCCCCTGGGGTTTCCCCTCTCACCCAGGGAGGTTCGGTCAGGCCTGTCCTGAGCCCTGGGGCACACGTGGAGTCACAGCACTTCATCCAGGGCTGTGCCCTCATCTCCCGTGTTCCCCTGAGGGGATCTTCCCAAGGCAGAGAAATGGGGAGACCATGGTGGCTTCAGAGGCCACGAGGAGTGCCCAAAGTCACAAGACACCTTCTGCCCGGTCAGTGTGAACATTTTCACAGGGACATTTATTGTAAAACAGAACGACTAAGGAGGCCCTGGTGCCTTGGATGGAAAACCTCTCCGTGTCCAGAGGCCTCACCCCAACCACACCCACAGGCTGTGGGCAGCCTCTGTGTGCCCAGCGCTGGGGGAGGGTGTGCGGAACTCACTCTCTCCTCTTTGACCGGGGACACCCCATGGTGGTGCAGGTGTGTGAGCTCAGGCAGTTCAGACCTGCAACTCTCCAGTACAGCAAGCTTCCAGGGAGCCAGCAGGCTTGACCCGAGCGGCAACCAGGCTCAGTTCTGGGCTATTCTGGCTCCACCCCCTTGGTTGCCAAACCCCTCAGGATGCCCATGGGGCCTCCTGGTCTCTGAAATGTCCATCTTCTGACCCTCTCCAGGCAGCACAGGGTTCAGGGGAAAAGTGACTCTCCTTCCAATCCTCCCACATGATGGACCCCCCAGGCCTCGGGACAGATGGAGATAGAGCGCTGGTGGTCAGCTCAATCAGGAGTATGGAGCGAGCACCAAGCCCACCAGTGGTGGGACCACAGAATAGCGAGTGAGACGGCAGGACCGGTTTTGGGTCCCTCACCCTGGGCTCCCACACAAAGGCTTTGGCTGCTGGCCACAAAGGCACAGCTCCAGGCGGAGATCTCCCCCAGGGACAAACTGGCCATTGCCATGCAGTCATGAGGGGGCATCAGGCAGACCCCCAGGGGAAGCCAGGATGCCTTTTGGATCAGCTCTATGAGTCTTCAGTACAAACCCCCGGCGCACAGGAAATGCATGACTTTTTCATGCCTTAGTATTTATCCCACCACCTCCACCAGCTGAAGCCCTCAATGCCCACAGGCGGCTCCCAGGCCATCCTCCATCCCCTTGCTCTCCTCCCTTGTGCTTCTCCTCTCCACCTGCAAGGCCACTTTGCTGGCCCGCAAATGTGCCAGGCATCCTCCTGCCCCAGGGCCTTTGCACTGGCTGTCCCCCATGCTAGAGGGCTGTTCCCTGGTGGCCCCCTGGCTGCCTCCCTTCCAGGCCTCAGCTCAATGTCACCTACCCAGAAAAGCTGCATCTGGCAAGGACAGGCCCCATCTCCCAGCCCCAGGCCCTGCCCATTCCTTGTTTCCTTCGATTATTGTCCATCTCTCCCCAAACAGAGTAGCAGCCACACTAAGGCGGGTCCATCTGCTGGATTCCGGAAAAGCAGCCGACACATGGTAGGCCCTCAGTCGCTATTTGTCAAAGGAACAAGCGCCTAAACCGACTATGTTCTCATCAACAGCTTATCTCATCTAGGTATCATCCAGCTCTGAGCTGGTGCCTCATGGCCGCTGGGTATGCACTGTGCCAGGCAGCAGAGACCCCTACCCTGGGGTCAGCCTCCTGGGCTTCATCCGGGAAGGAAACAACAGTTGGAAAGGAGGGTCATCCTGGGAGGGGTGCCCGTGGGGAGATGTGAGCGGTGTGGGGGTTGGCCGGTGCCTCTGGAGTCAGGCCGCAGGCCCCCCAGGCCCTGTGCAGCTGGGGGTCGTGTGGCTTCCATCAGTTCCACCCCACCCCCACCAGCAGGGAGCTCCGAGGAAGAGCGAGGAACCGAATTTCTGCCATACATCGAAGCTACATGGTCTTCTGATGTGCAGAAAAATGGAAAATGATGATTTCACATACCCTCACCAGCACCTGTGTATTCGAATCCTGCCCTGTGTCCAGATAGGCTGGGGGAGGGGCAGGTCCACCTATCCTTCTCCAGGGACCTCCCTACCTGGTCCCCTGCCCCTCTGTGAGGTGACAGCTGGGATGCCCAGGGGGACAGCAGCTGTGTCAGCTGATGGGGGATGGGCACACCACCAGGTGCAAACCTGGTCCCGTCCAGGCTCAGCGGTGACCCCAAAGCCTCAGCTTCCCTGGCATGCTGGGAAGGAAACACCTAATCTCTTAGTGGCTCCACGGGGGTGGGAGGAACGTCTCAAATGGGGAATTTGAAGCAAAGGTGACCCAGAGCGACCTCCAACTGCCCTCCCCTCCTCTGCCCCAGACCCAGTTCTGTGGGGTCTCTGTTCCCAGAGGCCTGTCCTGACCTCTCCACCCTGGAGCCTTCCATAATTCTTACTGCAGGACCGGGGCTCCAGCCCTGCCACACGGGCTTCTTATGCACGAGGAGTTTCCAGTCCTGGGCAGCCAGATGGAGGGGCAGAGTCTGAGAGCCGGCACCTGGTGGTCTGTGCTGTGGAGTTTGGGGTGTCCTGGCCACAGTAGTCGGGGCTGTGCCCTCTCCTGTCTCCGAGCTGCCTCTGGAGTGGGCCCTCAAGGAGCCTTTGTTTGGGAGTGAGTGGGGTCAGGTTTCAGCGAATGGCCCTGCAGAACCCTGGCCACCTCCTCTGTGCTCCCATGCGGGCACGACCCCGGCTGCCTCCCTACATGCCCCCACATAGGCAGGACCCTGGCTGTCCATCCCTCCGTGCCCCCACGAAGACAGGACCCACGACCCGACTCCAGGGCTGGAGAGCAGATGAGATAGCTGTTTGTGGAACCAAATACAGCGACAGCTTGCAGGCAGGCGGGCCCTGCTGTTCAAACAGCGCTCTCCCAGCACCCAGCGAGGGCGTCCCTGCAGCCGTGACCCTGGCATCACTGCCTGGAGACGGGGTGCTCACAGGTGACACACGTTCCTGCCCGCCCTGGGCCTCGGTGCCTGCCTGGGCTCTGAGGCAGCAGGGCCAACAGACAGAAGTCTTGCCCTCACAGAGCTGACCTCCTAGGGAGGAAACGTGGTAATGTGCAAAGAAGAGGGGACGCTGAGGGCTGTGGGGACACAGGTGGGGGTCGGGATTGGGGCACTCAGAGCAGAGGGGACTTCTAGGTGGGTTGGAGCAGGATGGAGGGAGCCATGTGGATGTGGGGTGGGACACACAGGCAGAAGGACCCTCCAGTCCCTGGGGTGCTGGGGACACAGCAAGGGAGGTGGGTCAGGATGAATATTTAGAGGGAGGGCTGTGTGGTCCCAAAGCCACTGGCAATCTGGCTCTGTCCCTGGAGGGGGCCTCTCTGGTTGACACATGGTGGCCCCAAACTACTTCCTCTGAGTTTGGGGGGGGTGGGGAGAATGAAACCAGAGAACAGGTGCAGAATCTTGTTCATGCCAAGGACCTGGGACGCAGGTGCCAGCGAGATTCAGTAAGTGTTTGTGCAACCAAACACAAGGACAGCTTGTAGGCAGACGAGCCCTGCTGTCCCAACCACCCTCAGGCTCCTGGCGGGGCGTCCTGCCAGCCAGTGACTTGGACAACTGCATGCTCCCCACCCCTACTTCCAGGCCAGGGTGTGGTCACCTGTGGAAGGGGTGAGCTGACCCGGGGACGTGATGCAGGGAAGCCAAGTGACCAGGGCAGGAGGCTTTTCATGTGAATTCATTCCTTGAAACCTGGAGGACAGTGACCTAAACTGATGACCGCTCAGCACAGCAGATGCTGTCCCAGGAGTGACCCCAAGAGAACTGAAAACACATACCCACCCAAGAAGGTGCTTGGGAAGGTTCACTCCAGATTATCCACTCTCACCAAAGGTGAAGCGGCCCAGCGTCCATTGACTGATGATGGACACACAAAATGTGCAGATCTAAGTCACTGACTCTCAGTCATTAAAAAGAAGGAGAGCAGTGACGCATGTGACCACATGGATGGGCCTCAGAAACAGAGGGCCAGCCTGCGGCAGCGCTAACTGGAAGGGTCCTGCTCCTCTTCCCAGGCACGGTGATCTGCTCACCTGGGGGCCCCGCCCTGACAAGCGGGCAGGACAGCTTCTCCCTTGCTGACCTCAACCCAGCTGGGCTGGCAGGCCCAGGAAGGAAGATGGTGAGGCTGGGCCCTACTGGTCAGTGACCCGCTCCCTTCCAAGGCATGCCCCACATCCGGAGGCGCACCCTTCAGAGGCCAAGAGGAACCTCATGATGGTCTCCCTTAATAACCTCCTGAACCAGGAGCCTAACTGGGCTGATGTTCTGTGTGACATGAGGATAATCAGCCAGAAAGAGGTCTGGGCGGCAATGAAGGGACCTCAGCCACTTTGAGACTCAGAGAAAATCCTCCTGAACGCGGGGTCAGGCCCAGGAACTCATGACCACCCCGACCTGTCCCCTCCACTCTGAAGCCCCCAGGGCCATGCTGATCAGTGGGGCCAGGAGCTGTGCTGGTCCCTTACCAGGGATTGAATGATCACGATTGTGGAGATTTCAAAAAGGAGTTTTCACATTAACAGAGAGGAAACTGAGGCTCCAAGAAACCACACAATGTACTGCAGCTGAGGGTGAGCCTGTGGGCCGAGATTCCACCTGGGTGCCTGACACCCCGAATGAGGCTCTCCTATGAAAAAGCCACACAGGTGTGAAGTGACAGGCATCCTGGGAAAGTCCTTATAGATGGTAGTGACAGGCATCCTGGGACAATCCATGCAGATGGTGACAACTGTCCTGGGACAGTCCTTATCTGTGTGCAGTGACAGGCTTCCTGGGATAGTTGTGCAGATGGTGCTGACAAGTGTCCTGGGACAGTCCATGCAGGTGGTGGTGACAAGTGCCCTGGGACAGTCCTTGTCTGTGGGTAGTGACAGGTGGCCAGGGACAGTCCTCGTGTGTGTAGTGACAGGTGGCCAGGGACAGTCCTCGTGTGTGTGCAGTGACAGGTGACCAGGGACAGTCCTTGTCTGTGTGTAGTGACAGGTGGCCAGGGACAGTCCTCGTCTGTATGTAGTTACAGGTGGCCAGGGACAGTCCTTGTCTGTGGGTAGTGACAGGTGGCCAGGGACAGTCCTTGTCTGTGTGTAGTGACAGGTGACTAGGGACAGTCCTTGTCTGTGTGTAGTGACAGGTGGCCAGGAACAGTCCTTGTCTGTGGTAGTGACAGGTGACTAGGGACAGTCCTTGTCTGTGTGTAGAGACAGGTGGTCAGGGACAGTTCTTGTCTGTGTGTAGTGACAGGCATTCAGGGATAGTCTTTGTCTATGTATGCGTGAGCTGGGTCACCCTTCACAAGTGCTCATGGGGTCACCGAGCAGCTGGGCTGGGATGCGTAGGTGGGATCTGGTACAACACGCACTGCTGCAGCCATCAGAGTGTGGACGTCTAGACGGGTCACATGGCTCCTCTATGAGTGTCCTGGGCAGCTGCCCTAGGAACAGTCAGGAGATCACACATCCTCCTTCTGCCTGTTTTTCACAGCCTTGCACACATACTTACCTGCCCTGTGTGTACCCCCTCACGTGCACACTCACACACAGGGCTCCCATGGAAGGTGATGTCCACTGTGGTCCCTGGAGCGAGCTGCTCCCCTCCTCCCAGGGACCTCCCTGCAGCTGCCCTGCCCTCCTCTCTGCCACCAAGCAGAGGGAAAGGCAGGGCACTGGGAAGAACAGCTTTTCATGAGTAAGCACCCTTGCCTTAGACCATTCTACCAACACCCAGACCTTTGGACATGGTGGGGGGCTTTTCCACCCATCCTGGGGGCTCAGGCTCAGTCTGCAGAGCAGGGGGGCGCCTGCTTCTCCTAGACACGGCCTCACCCTCCAAGATGCCTGTGTCTGGATGTCGCCTGTTCCTGGCCCTGTCCCCCTTCACCTGTCCCCCAGGACCATCTTCTCAAAATGCAAACCTGATCAGCTCTCACCACTCAGCCCCACTCAGGGGGCTTCCCTGGGCCCTGGAGATTCCAGGGACGAAGGCCAGAGTCCTGTCCGGGTCCATCAGCCCCACGGTCCTCCCGTTTGGTCCCGGCCCCTCCTGTTTGTGGTTGGTCACTTCTGTACGGTCGTCCCCAACTACAGGTCTGAGCCGCATACCTGCACCCCCAGGGCCACCACAGTGCCCCTCAGCAGAGCCGCCACTGGAGAACTCCCTGTGCCCTCGCCCTGCTCTGTCCGACACGGTAGTCACCAGCTAACCAACAAGACTGTTCAGAACTCAGACTCAAAGCAAACGTAAAACAAACGTGGAATTTCAAAGTGTTTTTTAAAAAGATCTCAATACTTCAAAAAAAAAAAAACTACATGCTGAGATAACAACATTTTGGAGACACCAGGTTAAATAACACATATCATTAGAATCATGTGGGTTTCCTTCTTTTCTCCTTTTTCTCCACGTGGCCACAACCCTAAGTAGCATACGTCTGCTCTGCATGGGCATGGCTCACCAGGCAGTGTAGGCTGATGCATCCCGGGAGAAGCTGCCCTTCAGAGCATCTCCTGTGGTCCCGGTTTTGGGGGTCCCAGGGTACACATGGCAAGTCCCATCCAGTAATAGCTACTCTGATCACAAGCCAAGCAAACAAGCTCCAAACTGCTGAAAGCCTCTGAATGGTCCAAGGTGATGCCGTGTATAGAGAGTCTGTCTCAGAGCATGGGGACTCCCTGTCCACACACAGTTGGACTCCAGGGAGCTATATGGGCAAAGACCACATGGGGGGACAAGACCAGTGGTCGGTGGGCCATATGGAGAGGGTCTCAGACCCCCAACCTGAGCCTTCACAAGTGGGGATCTGCCATGGGTAAAAGGAATACCTGCAGGGCTGCCCAGTCCAGTGCGGGCTCCCAGGGGCGTGGCAGATGGGTCACTACAGGGCGGTGTCATCCTGTCCCCTGCCTGGAGACGGGCGCCTGGTGGGGCAAGGCAGGACTGCTCTTCGTAGGAGTGAAAGGGACCGCATGCCTTTCACTCTCCTGCCCCATGTTCTCCACAGCAGCAGAAGGGCCTCTCTCGTACAGCCAGGTGTGAAAGTGTCAGCACACGAATGGCTGCCCTCCCCACCACCTTGCACACAGCCAGTTTGGACGCGGAATGCTGCCCTCCGAACCACTCTGACCCTCAGAGGCAGGGAGGTAGGGAGGAAAGCCCCTGGTTCCCTGTGCTCGCGAGTCCGGCAGGGCTGGGTGAGGCTGGGGAAGCCCAAGGCCCCCAGAAGAAGTCACAATAGCCACCTGGGGACTCAGGTGTAGATAGAAGACGGAGGTTCCTGAGTTGGAATCCCACCTCTGCCACCAAGTAGCTGTGGGACACGGTTTCCCACTGGGCCCCAGTTTCGTCCGTGAACTGGGGCGGGGACGGAGTGGAGCATGGTCCCTGGGGACACTCAGGTCCTGTGCTCGGCTCTGAGCTGTGTCCCCAGCATGGAGATGGGGTCAGCAGGCACAGGGGTCTGGGCTCCACTGAGGACAGGGACCTGGACTTGGGGCAGGAGGACACAGGTGTGGGCTGGAATCAGAGCAACAGGGTGTGACAAGGAGCTGCCCAACACTCACACCCACCACTGAAACCCAGGATGCCCTGAATGTCCCCCAGGGAGAGCCTGTGACAACCAAATCTAGAGCCACCCATCAGCCAGATACACAGGACCATCCACCCTCCTCACAACCCCCAAGAGGGAGGAGCCAGTGAGAGACTGTTTAGCATCGAAACAGACTCAGAGAGGGTGAGTGGTGTGCTGAGGGTCACACAGCCACCACCAGGAGGGGAATCAGGCTTCAAATCCCAGCAGCTCAGAGAAGCCAGGTGGTGTCCCTCCCCTCCTCCTCCCCACAGCCTCGATACACAGGGCAGAAGCTCCCCAAAAGGAGCTCGGCCCTGGGCGCGAGCTGCGGCCTCCTCTGGTCCTGAACACCCCCACTTCTCCAGCCTCTCAACACGCTCCCCGCCTGCCTGTCAGAGGGGCCACTGCAGCCGGAAGCCTCTCCTTTCCTCCCTGGCTTCACTCTGGCTTTTCGGGGTCCTCCTGGGTCGGGACCACCCGGTGAACACTTCCTCGGGGTCCCACACGTGGCCTGGGGCCTTCAGGTGCACAGGGAGCTCTACGGCCCTGCCCCGGCAGCTGTGACTCCTGCCCTACCCCCGCTGTGGACTTTTCTCTGCCCAAGTAAACAGAAGGCGCCTAGGGCCGGACATCCTTCCAAACCTCCTCCTGCCACGTCCACCACACTCCAGCCTCAGGGGCAGCGGGGGTTCTGAGCACCCAGGGAGGCTAGATGTATCCGTGGACAGGGAGTGGGATGGACAACGGTGGCTGGGAGCCTGCGGGTGGACAGTCGATCAGGGCTGCGGGTACCCCGGCCCCAGGAAGCGGCTTCCTTATCACAGCTAAACGCATCTTTGCTTTCCTTCCTGCCAACATCTGGCCCCCAGCGCGTCCCCAGTTACAGCGAGCAGAAGTCCCGTCTGTTTTATTGCCAGAGGTCATCGGAGGCCCCACTCAGCCATCAGCCCACAACCCGTGTGTGCCGTGAAGTTAGAAGTGAGAACTGGGAACCCACGACTCACTTTCCTTGTCCTGAGTTTCCATCCTGAGTGCCAGACCTCTGCCTGGGTCTTTCCACTGAGGCTACAAGGGTGATGCCAGCCCAGAGTTTGCTTCCAGAAACCAAGCTCTTGCTGCCATTGTGGTCCTGGAACAGGGCCAGGCCACCTTCCGAATGCAGCAGACAGCTCCAGGGGCCTGTCCACCCCCTGTGCCACGGGAGCAGCACCCACCTCTCGTGAGCCTCTCCCGGCCTCAGTGTTCCCATGTGGAGAATGGGATGGCAAGGGTGCCCACCTTCAGGGTTGTCCTGAGGTCAAACGAGGGGCAAAGCCTGCAGCCAGCCTGGGAGCTGTTGTTGGGGCTGCATGACAATGACTCTGCCCCCTGCCTGGGTGACCCTGTGTCCAGTGACACAGCCATGGGTGACAAGCGCCTTCCAGGTCATTCCTGTCCAGTAAGTCTGATCGTGGCCACATTCCTGCATTTACCAGATTCAGAGTTCAGGATCCTCCTCCACCCCCACCCCCTACCCCCCAGGTCTGGGAAGTGACACTAGCCACCCAACAGAATGCTATGCCTGGATACCCTGTTGAAACAGCCAGACAATGGCCAATGCCATCCAGAGGGCCTTGAAAGGACACCAACCCCCTCAGCTCCTACCCTGGGTGGTGGGAAGGGGAGGGGGCTGGCCTCAGGCCTCTGTGACCCAAACAAGGCAGAAGGTGCTCATCCTCCTGGCCTTGATCCCCATGGCCCCTAGCCCCAGGGAGTGCCCTGGGTGTCAGTTACTGTGCCCACGTGCCAGAGTCTGAGTCCAGGTGACAGTGCTGACATCTGGGGCACTAACCCCTTGTCAGCGCCCAGCAGGCATGGGAGGAATCCTTACAGGCAGGCAAAGGGCCAGGCCCACAGACACAGATGCCAGGAGGCTGCTGTCTGGAGGGAGCACCGGGGCTTCTCTTGTGGGATCAACAGTGTACACCTCCCTGGGTGTCTGTGAAACAGGGAAAGTCCCCCCAAGGGCTGTCCCGCAGACTCGGGGTGGTGAGTTTGAGCACAGAGCCTGGCTAGGCAATGCCCCAGGGTGACTTGTGCTGCCGGGGGCTAGAGAGGGAACGTGAGTCTGAGAGCCACGCCACAGGCAGGATGGAGCTGCCCCATGGAAGCGCCTGCTCCCTCCTCAGAACAGCACTCATTTAGCACCTACTGTGTGCGAGCTCTACAGCACACCCCCGTTTTGGATGCTGAGCACACACGTGTGTGTGTGCGCGCACACACACACACACACACACACTGATTGGTGAGGAAATTCAGAAGAGCTGAATTCAACCACCATCCCGCAGGACTGGGAGGAATCACCCAACCCAAACACAACTGGACAGAGGAGGGAGGCCACCGAGAGTGCACTTCCGGGTGGTAGGGAAATGCCTCCTTGGATGCCAGTGGCCCTCTCTGACTGCCCAGGAACCAGTAGTGCTCAGAGCCAGCCCCCCTGCCCCTAGGGCAGCCTGGCAGGCTTGGATCCTGCGGATTACTGACCCAGCCTGCCGGCGTCTCCAGATCCTTGCGTAGGAAGGAAAATTAATTTCTTCCAGTCATGCAGAAATGAAAATATGTGCAGCCAAATCAGAGAGATTTCCTGGAGGTGGTAACTCAGTTACGTGGATCACCTGGTGACAGAGGGAGGCCTGGCAGGTGGCCTGGGCACCCCCGGGGGTCCCAGAGGAGGACCTTCGCCCCGCATCCACCAGCTCACTGGCCCGGGGGGGAGGAGGCCCTGGGTGGGCCTGTGAGACACGTCCCCTCCCCCAGTCACACACGGATCAAGGCAGCTCCAGAGAGAGCCGGATTCTGCCAGAAAACTGGTCCTAATGTGACATTCCCTCCCACCCGAGTCCGCCTAGCTCTTGGGAGCCCCGAGTGCCACATCTGTTCCTGCGCTCAGCACCCCTCCCCTCCTCATCCCTCACACGTACAAGGGTGGCTCAGCCACACAGCCCCACGCAGCCCGGCTCTTTACAGACAGGGCTGTTGGCTGCACAGAGTAGAACCCTCTGCCTCCCAGGGGTCTCCAAGCAGAGGGCAGAGGTGGGGATTGGGTGACACACAAGACCCTACTCTCCATCACAGTGCCAGCTCTCTGTGGATGTACCCTGCCCCAGGAAGACTGCCCCCAGGGACCCAACCTGAAGAAGTTTCTCAAACCTTGTGTCTACTTGGGAGAGCAACGCAGGGACGCAGAACAGCTGCCCATCCTCTGCCCCTGGCCAACCCCTGTCCTTTGAGGGAGGCCGCCCTGGGAACCTCCTGTTTCTGGGTCCAGGGAGGAAACACACGCCCAGTTAGACATAATGATTTGGCATCCTGGCTGCCGGTCAAAGTGGGGGCCTGACCGTTGCTCAGATCACCCCCCACAGTAGCACAAGATCTCTGTTCTCAAAGGAAATATTTTTCTCCCCGGCCTCTGGAACAGGCCAGAGGTCAGCCAGCCTCAGCCCCAATGCTGGGGAATACAGTTATCCTGGTGGGGAGGTCGCGGGGGTCTGGCACTCCTCTGAGCACACACACAGTTTGTGGGGGGCCGGAAGGAGGGACAGCCTGAGGCTATGTGTTCAGAGCTGGCGGCTCAGAGTGTGGCTTGCCACCAGCCCTGCTGCCTTCTGCTCCACGTAAGCCCGTCTAGGGCTGAATTTCCAGCCATCTGTCCCTCCACGTCGGCTCACACCTCCCTCCCCGCCGTTCCCACAGCCTGGCTCTGGGCCTGCCCAACATGCAGATGGACGGTTCCCAAAGCCTGTGAGTGGGACCGCTGCCACTGGGCTTTGCCCGAGGCCCCAGAGCTGACAGGATCCAGGGGCTGTTATTTAAGATCTTCTCCCCACCCTGGGGCTGGGGCAGGACATCCCCCAGGGCAGTCTTCACCCCTAAAAATGTTCAATGCCTCTGCGCTGGGCGGCACGTCCAGGGACCAAAACAAGAAGGGGAGGGGCTAGAGGGAGCTCTGGCCCGCCTCCCCAGCCAGGCCACAGGCACGTCCATCTCTTCTAGGGTCACCTCCTGTACCCCCGACTGGCCCCCTGTCACCTGGCCCGGGCCCTCTTTGTCAGGAAGCGCAGGCAAAGCAGGGTAACCCGCAAGACTCCCCACCTTCCACACGCAGGTCCCACCTTAGGTCTGACCACACCCCCAGCAGGTCAAGCTCCGGCTCACCTGGGGGGTGGTCAGTGGGCGGGCGCTGAGTGGGCTGGCCCCACCCCGCTGTGGGCTCCAACTTTGCAAAGTGGGGAGGGGGGTCCCCGGGAGGCCTATGCACTCTGTGCGGCTTCAAGAAGACCCTGGGACAGCAGCCACGGATGGAGTTGAGTGACAGCGGCGGCAGCGCGGACGGACGGACGAGGCACTTACGGTCCAGAGGTCCGGTGGACCGGAGGCGATTGCACTCTCGCGACCCGGTTCCTGAAGTGGCTTTTCCTTCGAACTCAGTCCCTGCCTCCGTAACTTGGGGGCAATCCGCGCGCTGTCTTCTGGCGCCGACCGCGCTCAGGCGCCAGGCGGGGCCGCGGCGCGCAGGGCGGCCGCCCGGTCCATCCCCAGGCGGGTCTCCGGCCGCTCGCTCCGCCCGCCGGCCGCCCGCGCGGAAACAAAGCGCGCACGCCGCCCCGGGCGGTCTCCGGCCTCCGCTGCCCGCGCCGGGTCCAGCCGCCGTGCCTTTAGCTCGCGGGCGCCGGCTCCGGCTGCCGCGCGCTCGCCCGAGCGTCTCACGGGGCTCCGCGGCCCCCGCCCCGCGCGCCCCGCCTCCGCCTCCTGTCCCCCGCCGCCGCCGCTGCGCCACCTGCCTCCCGCCCGGCGCCCATCGCGCTCAGCTCCGCCCCGGGGCGCCGGGCTCCGTGCGGGGCCGGCGCGGGAGAGTGGCTCCGCCCGCCGCCGCCCCAGCCACTCGGGCGGTCGCGGACCCCGGGGCGCGCCCTGAGAACTCGGCCGAGGGCGCGGGCCAGCCGCGGGGGCCGAAGGCTCTAGGGCGCAGCCGGCGGCCAGTAGCTCGGGTGCGAGTGTGAGGGCCGCGCGGGCGGGTGTGAGTCGGGAGAGCGCGGGTGCGCGGGGTGCCGGGGTGGGCGCGCTGTGCTGTGTGGAGAGACGCGCGCCGCTCGGTGGGGAGGGATGCCTGTGAAGGGAGCGTGGGGGCCGCGGAGCCGGGAGCGCAGAGGGTGCGGGAGCGCGGGGTGGCGTGCTGGGACGATGGGTGCCGGGGGCGGGAAGCGCGGGGTGCCGTGAGGAAAGCCGTAAGGGTGCCTTGCAGGGAGCGCGGGAGGCGTGCCGGCGGGCTCCTTGCCCGTGCCCACCCCCGCCGGCTCTTCAGGCCGCGCCCTGGGCGGCCGGGTGGGGCCCCGGAGCGGAGCGCGCCGCCGCGCACACCCACCTCGGAGCAGTCGGCGGCGCCCGCCTCGCAGTTTTACGGCCGCGGCGTCTGGAGTCCGGGCGGGAGGAGAGCAGCAGGCGCCCCTCCTCCGGCCGCCGCCCCCCCTCCACCTCCGCAGCGTGGGCCGAGCCGGGGCCGCCTCCGCGCGCTGCCGGCAGGGGGCGTCCTCCCGCCGCGCCCTGTTCTCAGTGCCTGTGGCCTCGGGCCCACGCTGACCCAGTTACCCGCAGGAGTGCGGGGACACTGGACCCGGGATCACAGCCTCTGGCTTGGGGCGTTTGCATGTGCTCGGCGTTATCTGCATCCCAATCGTTTAATTTCAGTCTGCAAAACTGCCCCAGCCGCTGCCCTGGCCTCTGTGTGCCCCGTTCTCCCTGCGTTGCAGCCCTCACCGTACCTCACCCTCGCACCTATTTGCCTCTTTCTCTAAAGGGCTTTGCAGCATATCTGATGCATCTGCCCGGTTAGTACATTTTTGTTAAATCGATGCCATTCCCCCTTTTCGCCTCCCCCAACCCACACAGACTGTTTCCTCGAGACAAGCTGGGGGTCCCAGAGTCTCGGTCTTAGGAGACAGAGGGTCCAGAACTCAGAACAGCAGAGCCCTGATCTACATTTCATTTGGCATAAATCTGCATGTGAAGGTCCAAGTCCCCAATTCCCAAGTTCCAAAACACAGCAGTACGCCAAAAAACACCCTTCCCCTTGAGTGAGCCCCACCCCACCCCCACCCCCGTCACTGGGGCGAGTTGGGCAAATGAAGCCAGTGGAAACACAATGCAAGGCTCTGGGCAGGGGGTCATCCCTGCCTCATCCTCGTGGCCACTGCCAGGGGCACTGGACAGAGTCTCTCGGTCACCAACTAGCTGTGTGGCCCCTGCCAGTTCCTGACCTCCTACGTCTCTATCCTTGTAGAAATAAATGTGGTGAAGGATTACTTGGAACACAAGTTTCTGGCATCTCCTTTCCCCTGACTTTCAGAATGTGACCCCTCCTGTCCCAGGGGAGAGCAGACGGTCCTGAACTTGTGTGTGGAGATGACAAATAGATTCAAGAGATCAGATCTGGTAGACAGAATGCCTGAAGAACTATGGACGGAGGTTCATAACGCTGTACAGGAAGCAGTGACCAAAACCATCCCCCAAAAAATGAAATGCAAGAAGGCAAAGTAGTTGTCTGAGGAGGCCTTACAAATAGACGAGGAAAGAAGAGAAGGGAAAGGCAAAGGAGAAAGGGATGCAGAGTTCCAGAGAACAGCAAGGAAAGATAAAGCCTTCTCAAGTGAACAATGCAAAGTAACAGAGGAAAACAATAGAATGGGAAAGACTAGAGATCTCTTCAAGAAGATTGGAGATATCAAGGGAACATTTCATGCAAAGATGGGTCACAGAAGAATGTGGGTCTTAAAGTAAGCGTCCCAGACTTTACACACCAGGGTTCACTGATACCAGCTCCCTTACTTCATGGACTCTGAAGCACCGCTGATGTTAAGATACTCCTCATTTCATGCACCACTAAGAAAAGAGAATGCTCTCCCGGTTATAATCCTAAGACGCCTCTAGATTTCAGAGATGTTAACAAGCCACCAGTGGGCCAGGTCGGGCATTGAGCAGCAAGCAGACACCCCGAAGCCCACCTTGGTGCTCCCAACCGGGCAGGGAGGTGGACCGACTGACAAGCACTGAATTCTCACAGAGCATTAGCAGAAGCCGGGCCCAGCCTGGGGTCCGCTGCATCTCATCCCCTGCAAACAGCACATGGTTGTCAGTTCTTTGTGTTAAATTACCAGTTGCAACGTCACTGATTTAAGCAGGGTATTGAATACCACTAGAGCTGTGGCAGATCTCAAAACAACAGGAATAAAACAGAAATCATCAGAGACCACATGCTCAAGCCCTGAGCTAGCCCGAAGGCTCCTGAGTTCCTGCCTGGGAGGATTGAGGCCTGCGCTGAGTGGTCAGAGGGACAGCCAGGCCAGTTTGACCTCGTCAACAGTCACGGTGAGTCATGGCAGGAGCTGTCACACTGAGGAGGGTTTGCTGACGGTGGGCACCGAGCTGAGCACTTAACTCTCCCTCAGCTGTCAGGCAGATGCTCCTGAAGCCCCCATATTACAGGTGAAGGGACAGAGGCTCCAAGCGGCTGCATGGGTGGAAGCTGAATGCTTTACAGGCTCTACCCTTTGGGCTCCCTGTTGCCTCCCCTGGGCTGGTTTCTCATGCTGGAAGTGGCCTCAGCACAACCCCTGGGTCTTTGGCAAAGCTGAAGTCCCACCATGCCAGTTCAACCTGGGCGTCCAGCCACTGCAGACCACTTGTGTGTAAAAATAATTCTGGGACTTCCCTGGTAGTCCAGTGGCTAAAACTCCACACTCCCAATGCAGGGGGCCCGTGTTCCATCCCTGGTCAGGGAACTAGATCTTACATGCTGCAGCTAAAGATCCTGAATGCCACAAGGAAGATAGAAGATCCCATGTATGGCAAGCGAGACCCAGCATAGCCGGATAAATAAATATTAGAAGAAGACAAAATAATTCTGAGTGATGACGGACTTCCTCAAATACATTTCTGTTGTATGTAGAAATTTTCACCAGAAGTTTAAATAGTTGCCACGAGGATAAAATCTGTCACACCATTAAGTATGGATATTTCAAAATAAAAGAGAATGTGCTGGTCTAGTGGTGATAGCCTTTTGATAGCCATCCTTGTTCATTTAAAAATCCACAAACTAAATCTTCTTTAACATCTGAATTTTCACCAACTTGCAAGCTGGCACAATGAGCTTTTAGATACAATATCAAAAGCGTGATCCAGGACTTTTCGGTCCTGGATCTGCAGCACACCAGGTGGGTCAGTTGGACTTCATTAAAATTTAAAACTTTTGTGAAAGATACTATTAAGAGAGTGAAAAGACAAGCCACAGAATGGGAGAAGATATTTGCAAGACACACACCCAATAAAGAACTGTTTTCCAAAATGTATAAAGCCTGCTTCTCTGACACCTGACTTTTCACATAGCCCCTTCCCCCGTCACTGTTTCCATTCTGCCCAACAGAATTTTGCCCTAGCTTCAGTTTGAAATTATTTAGATTCCCGTATCACACAAAACTATGTAAAGACATTGGGATCTCAAGATTTAAACATTCTCTTGTGTTCAAGTTTGTCTTCTAGATTGGGTTATTGTTTTAATTACAAGTGGTATTTAGCTGATACAAATAATGTGAATTTATTACACATTTTGAGAATTATTAAACATAAAAGGTAAATTTTTTATTAGAAATGCCTAATAAATGGGCAGGTGTTTTGGAGTAGTTTGTGTATCCACCCATACATATTCCTTATTTCCAAGAAAAGAAGGAGTACAACACAAATCGCATTCCTATACGGATTTTTACTGTGCAACTGTAAGAAGCCCCAGTTACACAAGTAAACAGATCAGCAGAGGATAAGATGGTTAGATAGCATCACTGACACAGTGGACATGAATCTGAGCAAACTCTGGGAGATGGTGAAGGACAGGGAAGCCTGGCGTGCTGCAGTCCACGGGGGTCACAAAGAGTCAGACACGACTGAGCCACTGAACAACAATGAAAGGTTCGTGTGCTCTAGTGACACCACCGTGGCCTCCTTCCATTAGTTTTCTGCCCCAGACCTCAGGGTGACAAGTCACAAGAATGATTTTTAAGGACTGTCTGCTGACAAGTTCATGGGCCTCTGTCAATTTTGTTGCAAAGACTGAAAACGGTCTGAATTGCAAGAAGATATGTTTGCTGCAAGCAGGGAGACAGAGAGGCATCATGGGTAAGCCCAGCAGGGGGTACTGACCTTTTTTTGGGGAAGTGAGAGAGGGGTGACTATGCAAAGGAAGCTGGGAAGAGGGGCTGCACCAGGGCCCAGGTGGGCAGCGTCCTGCCCTGGCCATCAGCTGAGCTGATGTGGGCACCAGATTCTGTGGTTTTAAGTCAACCACAAAGGCAGGGAAAGAGCCTAAGCAGAAAGAGTCTTGGGCTCCAGCAGGAAGCTGCCTGGACCCGGGGGCATCTCTCGGTTCCCCAACCCACCCGGATCCAGGGGTGGCTCCTCCTGCAGAAGGGGAGGCTCACTTAGAGCCCCAGGCAGACACAGCAGGAGGGCCAAGCAGAAGGGCCGTGGAGGTCATCCTATGTGCCTGGTATCAGGGCTCCAGAGTGCAGCTGTGCAGGGTCCCAGCAGACAGGCAGGGAAGGCAGGTGTGGCTGTATTGGAGGGCAGAGGTCCCTGCCTTCACGACCCCAAAGACAGCTCTGCCTGTCACCAAGGGGCTCTCTGTCAACTACATCTGAAACATCTTGGGGTGTCCATGGAGAACACTGCCTGCCTGGGCCTTTGGCCCACTACCCCATTGTCGCTCACCTCCTCTTCCACCTTCCAGGCACAGCACCAACTCCCCTGCCCCTGCTTTAGGTCTCCATCCTGACATGCCCACGATCCCTCCAGGACTCCAGGATAGCGCCCAGCACTGGACCCTTCCCAGCCAGCCCCAGCCTTTCTGCAGGTTCAGAAAGAAGCTCATTCTTGGCTCAGCCGTGAGCCTATGACCCACTCCAGTCAATGGGATGTGCAGAAAGGGGGTTCTGGGGACTGTCCTGGCTCTCACATGCCAAGAGGAAGCTGCTGTGTCTGGAGGGGGCCCGTGACCAGCACCAAGGGTGATGCTGATGCAGGGGTGGGGCAGACAGATGGAGGGGATGGGGCCCACAGATGGAGGGGATGGGGCCCGTCAGAGCATTGTTCAGCTGCTGAATCAACCTGCAACCTGTTTTGTCCCTGAAACCCACCCTGCTTCTGGAACTCTAGTGCAATAATACACTTCCTTATTGTTCAAGCTGGTTTTACTGAGTCTGCTTCTTGCAATGAAACACACCTGACTTTATGCCTTACTTTTTAGCCAGTCTTGATCTCAGCCATCTGAGGGCTGCTTCGGCTTATTATGTATCACCCTTGATGCTGCTGCTGCTAAGTCACTTCAGTCGTGTCCGACTCCGTGTGAACCCATAGACGGCAGCCCACCTGGCTCCGCCGTCTCTGGGACTCTCCAGGCAAGAACACTGGAGTGGGTTGGCATTTCCTTCTCCAATGCATGAAAGTGAAACGTGAAAATCAAGTCACTCAGTTGTGTCCAACTCTTAGCGACCCCATGGACTGCAGCCTACCAGGCTCCTCCATCCATGGGATTCTCCAGGCAAGATGCAGAAGGTCTCAAATTTAATATACATTAGGATCACCTGGAGTGATTGTGAAAATGAAGTCTCCTGGAATGGGGACCTGAGAGGCAGAATTTAAGGGGCATCAAAAGACCCCCCTCAGTGGTTGCAATAAGTCACATTCTAACCCAATATTTTAAAATATTAGAAATAATGACAAAATCCATGTGAGCAAAGTATCAAAACTTTAAATAAAGATGAGATCACCATTACTCATGTCTCCTTTTGGGTCAGGCTCCAGAGGCCCCATGGCTGGCTCCTTCCCCAAGGTGGGATTAGAAGGGCAGGCAGGCCCCAAACTGCATTAATCAATTACCAACCTACCATTTCCACCACGTGATGCTGGAGGGCTGGGGGTGGACTAAGGCCACACTGTGGGAAACAGGACCCCAAAGCAGTCTCAAGTCATGCACAGGCAGGCTTCCCATGGATCAGGCCTTCCCTTTAGGTGGGGTCAGCTTGGCAGGTGGGCTGCCTAAATCAACTCCTCCCTGAATTCTGGGAATGAGAGACAGGAAATGGGGCACTGTCTTATTTGGTTCCCCCAGAGGGTGTTTGGTCAAGGCCAGGAGGCAGGGCAGGGGAGTAGCGGGGAGGGAACCAGCAGCAGCAGCTGCCCACCCAGGGTCAAAGAGGTGGGAGGACACGGATTTATGCGGTAGCTCCTACCCCTTCCTGTGGGGTTGCTCCAGGGACCCTCACCCTGCCTGCGTCCTCCCTGGCGGGCGCAGAGGAAACACACACAAGGGTAGTGAGAGCTCATGGTCACAAGCCAGTTGGTGTGCGCAGAAGTGGGGACAAGGGGATGTGGGCATGGCTAGGAGTGGACGGGGGTGTGGGTGGGGCCAAGCAGGGACTGAGGACATGGGCGGGGCACAAGGACAGCTGCGCGCTGAGCAGAGAGGCTGGATGGGCCCCTGCCAGGCTGGATGGACTCCGTACTCTTCCATGGGACTCCCTCCACTTGGCCCAGGGCTCCTGAGAGTCCTGGAGTCCTGAGAGATGCCTCTGGGGACTCACAAGTACTGACTCCAGGTCACTGTTTTTATCTACGCCAACCTTTGTCAGAAATCAGGATGGTGGTCACCTTGTAAGAATTGGGAAGACAAGTTCTCCAGGCAAAGCCATTAATTATTCTGTGTCCAGAGGCAGGCAGCTAAATCCCCAGTTCCTGGCTGGGCCAAGTGCAGCTTGTGCTAGGTGGCCCCAGAGTCACTTTCTCATGGTGGGGGAGCAGCCACCTGGCATACCACCTGTGCAGGGCAGTACTGGGCGCTTCAAACGTACTTTATCCAAACCCTGGAACAACCCCTGTGGCAGCTTTCTGCAGAGGAGGAGGCCCAGGGAGGCTGAGAACCCACAAAGTGTGGTGGTGGGCCTGGGGTAGAGCGGTCCTCCCAACTCCAGCCTAGGCCCCTGTTTGCTGCACCACCCTACCTTGCTCACTTCCGCCCTGTTATCTGGCTGGTCATACCCTGCCACCTCCTGGCCTGCCCGTCTAGCAGCCTGGCCATGCCATGGGCGACAGCCACAGGAAAGGAGGCTGCAGAAGGGCGGTCCACGGGCCTCCGGATTGTGGGGAGGAACCAAGACAGAGGTGGCTCTTGAGGGCTGGGCACTGAGGGAGGCCCAGGAAGACCCAGATGTGGCTCCTGCCCAGGGGCGCGGCATCAGCCACACAGCTGCAAGGCGGGCTCTTGCTGTGGGGGTCAGACCTGGTCACGGCAGCAGTTTGTTTCCTGCACCCAGTTCTCTGAGGGATTCTCAATGAAGTCAGAAAGGAAGGTTTTCATAGACCTTCTCTAAAGTGCCCCAGACCCCAAGGCTATAGGAAAACATGGACCCTCACTGGTGACCTCAGGACAGCTGGCCAAAGAGCCAGATAAGCTCCCCACCCAGAGAAATGGCCACATTGAAAAATGAAGATGTCCAGGGACTCCCCTGTGGTCTAGTGGCTAAGACTCCCTCCTCCTAATGCAGGGGGCCCGGTTCAATCCCTTGTCAGGGAACTTGAACACACATACCGCTACTAAGACCTGGTGCAGCCAAATAAATAAATTTTAAAAGTATTAAAAAAAAAAAAAAAAAATGTTCAGTGTGGAGGGTGCCGGTAAACAGGCCATGTGACATTTCAGCCATAATGACCCAGAGCCATAAATAGACCCAGCAATCCCTACATGCATATTGGTGTACCAGAGGATGTTTCTTACATGAACGTTGCAGTGCAACAGTGAAAGTCAGAAGTGGTTACCAAGCCCACCCGAAAGAAGCATATGCACATGTAATAATTTTCTCCACTTTCAGGGTTTTCCTGCTAAACCTCCCCAAACACTAGATTCTATTGCCCAGGGTCTGACCACAGTAAAACAAGAATAGCAGTCAGGTTGCGGGGGCATGCACCCTGCACTGGGCGAGCCTGAGTCTCAGCGCCCCTGCTACCCGTTCTCAGGCCTGTGCCCAGGCCCATCCTCCGTCAGGAGCACCGTGGACCTCCTGTGAACTCGCGAGGCCCCTGTCCTTCATCACTGCTTTCAGCATGTTTACCTGTGGTTTACCTGTTCCCTGGTCTCTCTCCCCCGGGGGCAGGGAGTGTCTGTCTGTTCCCCATCAAGTCCCCAGGGCCTCGAAAGGCCCACACCCTCAAAGAGTATTTGTTGGACGACTGCATGACCTTGTTTAAACTTTATGCCACTCAGACGTTTCATTATTCTTGTTTCATCTTCACCTTCCTTTCTCTTACCTGCCTGTTTGGATTTATCATTTTATCTTAGCATGTTAAGTCGGGGAAAACAGCAGTTAGTTCTGACAGTGCACTTGCTGGGTATAATCAGGATGGCTGCCCCATGCCAGCCCTGTGGCTTCTCAGCCCACCCCTCTACCCCCCTGCCAGCTCTGATCTTAGGCCCCGGGGCCGTACCCAGCTCAGAAGGCCCGTGGGCAGCACAGACTGGGCCACGAGGAAGGCATTGACCTGGCTGGGCCAGTCACGATCCTTGTCTGGGATGTTTTGAACTGGACCAGAGAAGGGGACTTCATCTTTGCTCTGCTCAGGAGGCTCCCTCAGAGCTGCCCAGAGCCGTCTGCTCTGAGAGGCAAGAGGGCCTGCCCTGACCGTGTGCTGGCTGGGCCAGGGCCCCTGAGGCCAGTCCCACCCCGTCCTTCCTGAAGCCTGTTATTGAGCCAACACACTTGGGTCCTGCCTGAACTCCAGGATGGGGTCTCTGTCACCTGCAAGCGTGGCTCCCTCACTGCACGCCCTGGCCTCTGCTGGCCCTGGCCCCTGGCCACACACACTGGGAGTTGTGTTGGGAGCAGCTGGCGGCAGCCGCGCTCTGTGCCTGACAGGGTGAGAACAGCCCGCCCGCGGCAGCTCCACACCCGGGGCAGGCCCAGCTGGGCCATCTCAAGCCCACACACATCTCCCACTGAAACGGGTGTTTATTACCCCTGGAGCAGGGGCATCCGCAGGCCTTCTCCTGCAGGGGGCCTGGTGCCATCACTCCCGACAGAGACAAAGTCCACCTCCTGCGCGGCCCCTCAGGTACCCGCAGCTCCCTCCACGTGGACCCTCCTGCCTGAAGCTCCTCTCTGCCTCAGAATCTGCCGAGAAGCCTTCCCGAGGCAGGGGGATGCCCTGCTGCACCCTCATGACAGTCCTATCGCAGCTGCTCATGTGTTCAAGGAGGCAGGTGCCCCTTGACTCTTGGCTGTGGCTTCCTGCGCCCGCTTGTCCTGGGGTACGAGTGTGAAGGACCCACACATGGTATCTGCCAATACTGTTTTTCTGTGTTGCCCTTGAATGAGCAGCTGACAGAGGACCTCCCTCACCCACAGAGAAAACCCTACTGGTTCCCCATTTATGCCTCAAATATCCCTCCTTCTCCCAGGGGCACTAATAGGAGATGAGGCAGGGAGGGTGTGCCTGGAGACAGGGTTCCCCCCGCCCGGCTCCCCAGATCCCCATTTGTCTTCTCTGTCCTTCAGTCTGTCCAGAATGTGTCCAGGAGTGTCCCCCATTGTCCTCGGTTTGTAACCCTCTGGGATGGGGCTGCCCATACAGGTGACAGACCTCAGAGCTGATTTCACAGAGAGGAAGAACCGTGCCCAGGCCAGGTTCTTGGCTGTTTCTGCCCAGGCCATCTCATTTCTGGGACTGCAGGAGTCTGAGGGGGATGTGACCCCCAAAAGCCTTTTCCTGCCAAGAGGCTGGCCCAGCAGGGGTATGACGGGAGCAGTGTGCGGCTGGCCTTCCCTCCTGCCCATGGGGCTGGTCTGGGAGCAGCTCTGAGGCTGGACGGAGCTGGAGCCAGGTCTGCCCTAGCTCTGCGGGAGAGCTGGGCTTTCTTGACAAAGATAAGGGGACGTTGCCTCCTCCCTGGTCTGCCCTGGGGAAGCCGGAAGACAAAGGTGGCCATGCCTGGTCCCCCAGTCAGCCCCACCCCCTCCTCTTGTGTAAGAGACGAAACCTCAGCTCTCGAAGTGAGCAAAACCAGGCCCGGGGACACACCACTGTCCCCACATTCCTGAGTGGGCCCAGACAGGCTGGGGATTGATGAGCCCCTGGAGCTAGCGAGTGGGGCGCTGACCAGTGCTCCCCACCCTTCACAGACCTCTCTCCAACCCTAGCCACGGTCTACTTGACACCCCTGCTCAGGATGGGCCAAACTCCAGAGACGGCCCTCCTGCCACCCACACCCTTGAGTCTGGACACAGTTGGGTGTTGGGGGAGGGGAGGATGTGGGCAGGATCTGAATGCAGTGGGCGGATCACAGATGCTCACCACAGGGCAGGCCGGTCATTTCCCACCCGCGTGGGGCACTTCACCTGTGACCCCCAGGGAATTCTCACACCAGGCCCAGGCAGTGGACCTCATCTGAGCTGAGGCCCAGAGAGGGGCAGCCCCTCCCCACCCGAGACACACAGCATGTAGGCGTGGGCTGGATTCTCACCAGGCTGCCACACACTCCGAACAACGGAATAGGATTCTCCGGAAAGAGGAATGATGAGCCCTGAAAGCATCACACTCAGTGAAGGAGCCAGACACAAAGGCAGCGCATCACAGCATCCCATTGATGTGAACCGTCCAGAGCAGGCGGATGGAGAGACAGGAGGAGACGGGGGTGGGTGAGGGTGACTGCTGAGGGGCACAGGGGTTCTTTTAGGGGAGATGAAAATGTTCTAAAATTAGACGGCAGTGACGGTTGCACAGCTCTGTGACCAGACTAAAAGCCACTGCAATTGGGCACCTTGCATGGGTGAGCTGTATACTATGTGAGTTATCTCAAGAAAACTGTTTTTAAATCAAAGCAGACCCAGAATTAAGGCACCTTCTGAATCACAGTCACACCTGGCTACCAGGAAACGGGGCAGGTGAGGGCTGGGGTCCAGCCTCTCCCTACCACGGCGGGTGGGGCAGGCAGCCACGGGACTGGAGGCTTGGGGAAGGGAGTTCCATGTGGCCGGTCCATGCAGAGAGGCAGGGCCGGGGTGCAGGCGGGTGGGAGGAAGACCTGAAATAGCTCTCAGAACCTGAAACTCCGGGGAGAAGCTGAGGGCAGTGTGGTGGCCGCGAATGGGGAACTGGGCTGCTCCGAGGGAAAGGAGAAGTTCTGTTGGGGGGGTGTCGGAATGAAGCGGCAGGGGAGGGTGGCAGAGGTGGGCAAGCAAGGGTTCTCTCACGGGAACGCTCACTTTTCCAGACCCCCTGGGCACCACTCACTAGTTTGTTTGTGGAAGGACCCTGGGAGAGTAGGTGGGAGTTCCATTCCTCAGATCTGAGACCAGGGTGGGGGTCAGGGGAGAGACCAGTGCAGCCCCAGAGGACAAGGGGGCCCACCCTTTTCCATCTGTAAAGGGGCAGGCTCTGTGCCAGGCTCCAAGGGCACGTGGCATGTGCTGTGAACTCGGACGGGCTGTGAAAAGGTGGAGCCTTGAGTGCGGAGACTATTTGAAAACTGCAGAGAAGGTGCAAAATGAGAAATCAGAAAGCCCTGGTTTGGGAAGGCGCTTCAGACTGGGGACTGGACCCCTGTCTTGGGTGAAACCAGAAGTCTGCTGCCTGGGGCTTCTGCAGAAGCCTGCTTTTCCTTATATGAAGGGGCTGGTCCAGTTTTGTCCTCAGCATCATCTCTCTTCCTCTTTCTTCTTGCTTGGGAGGCAAACGTGATGCCTGGAGGTGGTACAGCCACTTTGCAGCTAGGAAGCCACTAGTAAATGGAGGTGGAATAGGAAAGAGCAAAGCAGCCTGTGTCTCGGATGGCCACACCAGCCTCGACCACCTGCTTCTGAGCGTCTGTTACATGGACAAAGACAAACAAACACTGTTTCTACTGCTGTTGGGTTTTCTGCTATTTGTAGTTGAATGCAATCCTGTTGGAGACAGGGTTGAAATCCTTCATGGGGAGGGTTGCCAGATTTAGGAAATAAAAATACAGATGCTCGGTTAAATTTGAATTTTAGATAAGCAGTGAATAGTTTTCAGTGTAAGTGTCTCCCAGGAATTATTTGGGATATACTTATATGAAAATATTGTTTATCTGAAATTTGACTTTTCATGGATGAAGTAACGGATCCCAGAGAGCTTTCACATCTTGCCTGAGAGCTTGTCCTGAGCGGTGTGGGGGTGGGGACATAGCTGTATCCTCGTGCTCTGGGGACGCTAGGGCTTCCTAATTCTGCTGTTGTTCAGTCGCTCAGTCCTGTCCAACTCTTTGGAACCCCATGAACTGAAGCACGCCAGGCTTCCCTGTCCCTCACCACCTCCTGGCATTTGGTCAAGTTCATGTCCATTGAGTCGATGATACCATCCAACCATCTCATCCTCTGCCGCCCTCTTCTCCTTTTGCCCTCAATCTTTCCCAGCATCAGGGTCTTTTCCAATGAAGGGCTTCCTAAAACCTGCCGTAAAACCATGCATGAAGGAGACTCGTCGCCCAGGACAGAGCAATCCAAACCAAGTGTGGTCCGAAGACAAGACTCGAAGAGAAAGCAATGGTCGGGGGTGGAAGCCTCTGCCCCAGTTTTACGTGGTCATGACATTTTCATCCCATTTGACTAAAGTGCCAGCTGTGGATGAGGGGACAGTTGTTCCCCATGGACAGTGTGACCACCAACCAGGACTAGCCCCAGGAGTACTCTGCTGTGAGCGAAGCCGAGGCCTCATCCACGCTCCACAGAAAGCTACTGGGATCGATTAGCCATGCCTGCCTCGAGCTGAGAGAGGGGCGCAGGCTCCCAGGTGACCTGCAACCAGGCCAGCCAGGGAGCCAAGCTGCCGAAGGTCCACATGCCAGGACCGAAACATGTCCAGGTTCCAGGACCCACCTTTCAGGGGTGACACTCACTGGGCCCCGTGGAGCATGGTTGCCCTCAGCATCCTCTTTAGCCCTGGGGGCACCCAGCAGAGCCTGATGTCACAGCAGCAGGCAGTCTGGTCTGGTCTGCGGCTGGGGTCTTCCCAACTGGCATGCATCTAAGATTCTCCAGAGACCTGGCCAAAGGAGCGTGAGGGAAGCCTGGGGTCCTTGCCTTGCAGGCCTCTGGTCTGCCCCCTCCTCTCGCCTCTCCTCTCCTGAGCCCCTCCTCCAGTGAACAGTCAGTCTCTTCCACAGGCTGGACCGCTCCCGAGGCTCTGCCTCAGGGCATAAAGACCCAGCCAGACTCCTCTCCTCCTCACCTTCCTCTGATAGAAACGCCAGTCTCGTGTCCCACGGTCAGTGGGCAACCCGCGACAGGCCTGGATGTCTTTCTGTTGGCGCTGATTGGGCCCCAGATGCTGTAAGTTGGGTGTTAACTTGCAGGAAACCGACAAGTTGCAAACCATTTATGCTCATAGTGAAGACTGTGCTTCACCGACTGTGTTTAGGGGTCCCAGGGCGGCATTCTCTCTTCTTGGGGTGGAATGTCGCCCACGCCCTCCCTTAAGTCGCCTTTACCTCCCGGCCGGCTCCCTCAGCAATCACACAAACACAGACACACTCTTCATAGAAGAGTGGTGTTTTTAACTTTTCAAGAGTTTGCTTTCACCTGCCTTCAAGCTTCCTTCATTTTCTCCCCATCCACCCACCCGTCTGCCATCCATCCATGCACATCAGCAGTGGAATTCCAAAGTGAGACGAGCTGAGTCATTTAATAACACGCTTATTTGAATTAAAGCTGACAAACGTCAGTCTTGTTATTCAGTCACTCAGTCGTGTCTGACCCTTTGTGACCCCATGGATTGCAGCACACCAGGCTTCCCTATCTGGGCCTGGACAGTTTGGTTTTGGGGCAACGCTTCCACTAATCAAGGTGCTAAACCTGCAAGTGCAGCCTCAGGGTTTCCATGAAAATAAGCCCTGAGCATATGTGCGGCATAAAACATGTGACATGCTAGACCACACGACCTGTTAGGTGGTAAACACAATGTTAGGTGTTGCAAACCGGACTGTCGGCACCATCGCCCAGTCTTAGGAAGATGCTGGTGAAATCACGAACAGGCCCCAAGATCTCTGCTCTTTGAAATAATTGGTTTTGGCTTTAGTCTCCCAGGCTGCCCTGAGTCTCAAAAGTCTGACTCAAGAGCGAATAATTGCAAAATATGAAGATGTAGAGAAAAAGAATTCTCGTTGGGCTTGGAAACCGGTTACAATTTAGACTATAAACCAGCCACGGAGCAGAGTCACTGAACTCCCACTTCCCTGAAAAATCTGGATAAAGGTCTGATACACATGGGCTTCACTGGTAGCTCAGTGGTAAAGAACCCGCCTGCCAATTCAGGAGAGGCACGTTCGATCCCCTCAGGGTCGGGAAGATCCCCTGAAGAAGAAAATGGCAACCCACTCCAGTATTCTTGCCTGGGAAATCCCCTGGTCAGAGAAGCTGGGTGGGCTACAGTCCATAGGGTCACAAAAAGTCGAACACGACTGAGCACACACACATGCACACACGCACACTGACACACATTCTGAAGATGTTTTCAAGACCTCCGCTAGGTGAAAACTGCCGATACAAGCATGTAGATCCCAGACCAGGTGGAAAGCAGAAGGCTGATGATGCTTGAAACTTCACCTTGATGCCAACCAGTCTGAGAACTGTGCACCAGCTGTGTAGATACCCTACAGCCCCTCTCTCATCTGGCCTCTGAAACGCCTTCCCTGAAAGCCATTGGTGAGTCTGGGTGTTTTGAGCTTGAGCTGCTCGCTCTCCTTGCTTGCCACCTGTAATAAACACGGTACTT
This sequence comes from Cephalophus harveyi, assembly GCA_006410635.1. Lineage (NCBI taxonomy): Eukaryota > Metazoa > Chordata > Mammalia > Artiodactyla > Bovidae > Cephalophus > Cephalophus harveyi. Next base: position 79,642 of record SJYT01032881.1, read on the forward strand.
TCCTTCATCACAACGCGACATCAGGGGACAGGCTCTGCAGCCTGTGGGTGAGGGGACCCAAGTTGGTTCAGTAACACTGGCAGCGAGATGCCCACCTGGAGGCCCCAGTTGGGCCTCTGCGACCTCATCTTGCTTTCTTCCGAGGGGGTGGGGCACCTGCTCACTACCGCACATCTCACATACATTAGCCAGCAGGAATGTTAAGGTCACTCTTTTCGTGGCCAGCGTGTGGGGTGAAGCCAGCTGTCACCTTCCAAAGGTTCTGTAGCAGCAACGGCTCCTGTCATACCCAACACAAAAGCAGCAGCCCAGGGCTGGTGTGACTGAGCTAGGTGAGGCCAGTTTGTGAGAAACAGCACCTACAGGGGACTTGATTGCTCAAAAACATTTTAGGGAACATGCCAGCCAAAAGTCACGCAGCCAGCCTCAGATCCCCTGGCTTGGAAGCCAGACCCTGGCATCCAGTACTTGGCAGGGCCATGGGAGTGAAATGGGGTGCTCACATGTCTCCTTTGTGGGAACAGGGACAGCTTGGCAACATGCCACGACTATTACAAATGCCCCCTCCTGCCCCCGCGCCCCATCCTGACAGCAATACCCCATCTGCACACCCTCCGCAGCGGGGGCTGTCCCTCCAGGCCCGGGCTCCAGCATGGCCTGTCAGGTATTCCTGGCCTTGCTGAGGGTGCACGGGTGTGTCTGCTCAGTAGTGCAGGCTCCTGACTCCCCCAGGACTGGTCATGGCCACCTCTGTGCAGTGCTGTCTGGGGGAGGCCCGGGGGGTGGTGCTCAGGCGGCCAATGGACAGATACCAAAGTCCCCTTGGCCACCTCTTCCTTCTAGCGTCATCGAAGGGTCGCTCAGAGTGCCATTTCTGGCTTCCTGGTGTGGGGTTTCCCAGCTTGGAGACCTCAAGCCTGCTGCTTGGCGGCCACACCACCAGGACTTTCCACCACCCAAGCCTCACATTGAAGGTCTGGAGCAGAGCTTAAGTTGGGGAGGGGAAGGTGCAGACCGAAGGAGACCACACCAGCCTCTCCTCTGTTCATCACAGCCAGACTTGCTGCCACAGCCTCACCCAGATGACCGCTGAGCCCACATTCAGAAAAGGTCAGATCAGGAGGGCCGAGTCCCCCACCGGCTCGGTGCTCAGGTGCCAGTGTGCCGCCCCTGCCTCCCACCTCCACTCACGCTAGTTTCTGTGGGTGGGGCTTCCCCAGCAGCCACGGGGATTCACAACCTACAGAAATGCCCAACATTGCGCTGGACACGTGACTGTACAAAAGGCCTTTCTCAACAGGAGCTGCAAGGGGTCACCTCGCAGCCCCACCCTCGGGCTGCCAGTCTCAGGGGGCCACCAGGCAACGTGGCCACGCCTGTGTTGATGCCATGTTTTCTATCATCCCGGGGAGAAAAAGGAATAGGAATATCGCAGGACTCAATACTTCTATGTAGCAATTTAAAACACAATTACAATGTATCTGGGAAAGACACACAGATAAAACAGTTCCTTGGAGAGTTCCACAGGTGGGCGACTCTGGTGCTGACATGCGACACGGGCCCCATTTTACACTGAGGATTCAGACCCGAGTTTGGGGGACTGAACTGGGTCTGGGACCTGTAGCCTGGCTTTCAGTGATCCCAGGGTGGGGGCAGGGGGCAGCCTCCAGGACAGGGGGTACTGGATCTACAAGCAACTCCTTTTTATGAAGAAGTGCGACGAGGGAGCAGCTCTGGGATGAAGTGAAAGCTTATTTCCCCTGCTTGGGATGGGGCTTTCCTGATGTGGGCAGATTATTTCATAATTTAAACGAAAGGTGGGCTCATGGCAGGAGCAGGCAGCACGTCAGGGACCCCCTGCAGATGCCGACCAGGTTGGTCCCTCTGCCTCCCAGGTCCCGCAGGCTCAGCAGTCTGTGCAGTAGAAACTGGACATGGCCTGCGTGTGAAATGTTTCATATTCTGGCAGACAGAGAAATCAGCTTTAAATTTTCTGTTAAATCTGGTCTACCCGAAACATCATTTTCACTTGTATTCAAGTTAGAGAGTATTCAGGTATCTGTTGCATCCTGCTTTTCCCCAAAGACTTTGAAATCCTATGCCAGGGTGTCTCCAGCTGAACGGACAGCCCCAGAGGGTGCCAGAGCCTCAGGGCCGGCTGGTCTCATATGTGCTGAGGGTCGGGTCAGGGGCTCAGGGAGGTGCGTTGCTGTAGTGACGGGTGAGAAGCAGAGTCTGGACCATGGACATTTGCCTGAAAGGGAGGCGGCTGGGCAGGGCAGGGCTGCAGGACCTCGTCCAGCTGTCTCTGGTCCCCGCGGGAGGGAGGGAAGCACCTGGCAGTTTCGGTTTCCACAGGAAGCTGCCTGCTCCCGTCTCCCCTCCAGCCAGCTGTGCTCTCTGCCCTGCAGCTTCGAGTGGTGGCCCCCGCCTGGAGAGCCCCCCAGGTGGGGACAGCCCCTAGAGCTGCAGACGAGGAAGCCCGGGTCGAGGGGCCAGAGCTGAGCAGCGTCCCTCGTTCGGCCTCCTGGGCCTCATAGGATGGAGCAGTGTGAGATGCACCTGGGAGCTGCGAACTGGAACGATACTGTTCTGACTTGCAGTTTTTTGTCACCTGCTTTAGAATATCGGGTCCTGACCCTGAGTCTAGAAAACGCTGTGGTGGTGGAGGGGTGGAACGGTATCTGTCCATGCATTCATCTGTCCAGGCCTCCTGAGAAACAGGAGCGGAGAAGCGAGGGCCATGCTCACGGAGCCTCTCGGGGAGGCTCCTGGCCCAGAGGCTGAGGCACTGCCTCGCAGGAGTGGGTGTGCGGTCAGCAGTCGGGCTGGGCTGGTGGGCAGTGTCCTGGGGAGGTGGGCCCTGGGACCCCTCAGTAAAGTGTGATCTCTCTGAGGTCTAGGGTCTGGGTGTTGGGGTTCCTGCATCTGTGCTGTCGCCCTGCTCACAGCAAGGCTGGAACCCTAGACCTTTCGTCTTAAAAAGAGGACCTGGGTGTGGGAAGACCCCCCCAGCCCCAGCCCCTGAGCTTTCAGAGGGGCCCTGTCGGCCTGGGAGGCAAGCGTCCCAGTGCCCCTCCTGCTTGGCCTCCCTCCCGCCATGCTGCCCCCTCCCAGGGCCTGTGAGGTCGGGGGTTTCCATGCACTCAAAATGTACCCCAATTTGGGAGGAAAGGAGGAAGCACTGAGAGCCCCAGGGCGGGTGAATCCCTACTTCCTTCCACAGGGCCCCTTCTTCACTCCCGCCAGGGACCTTGGCTGGGGAGGGGGTACAGACAGGGGGTCACAGCCAGGATCCTGCAAGGGCTGAGAAAAGTGGACTGGGACGGGTGGGTGCCGGGGTCCTCCCTCTCCATCCCCAGCTTTTTGGGGCCTGGCTGCCACCCCCACGTCATATATGAGAAGACAGGCCTGTGGGGTCCTGGGCAAGTGATGGAGCTGGTTTCCAGCCCGGCCCTCCCCTCCTGGTTCTGACCTGGTCCAACCTGAGCAGACAGGTCCGGAGGGCGCATCTTCAGGGTGGCCTCCCTGACCCCTGGCCAGCATGAGGGCCAGGCCTCGGTTCCCTGTCCACCAGGCCAAGGGCACTGGGGACACTGGTCACGTCTCTAGGGAAGTGACAGTCCATCAGGGTGGCTCCTGCAGCTGTGAGTGGGTGGGGCCCAACCTTCTACTGTCTGACATGTGCACCTTCGTCCACCAGCTCCCCCAGGCCGTAAGCCCCCCAGGCTGTGAGCCCCCTGGAGATTCCTCTCAGGAGGGGACCCCTTGCTGCACCGCAGAGTGAAAGCCATGGTCAGAGTCCCCCTTGCCCCATGAGCCCTCAGTTGCATAGCGTGGCCCTCAGAAAGCCCGAGCTCACTTCAAGGGCAGTCATGAACCTGGCCCGGCAAGTTTTTCTGAAAGTTGCAGAGTAGCAAGGAGCACAGGGCTTTGCTCCGTGGCCTGGGGTGGGCGGCCCTCAGGCATCAGTGGGGGTGGTGCTCTGTCCAGCTATTAGCTGGGGCGCCGGCAGCATCTGCCCGGAGCTCCCTGGATTGAAGCCAGCAGACCCCACAGTGGGCTCTCAGAGGGCTCAGCCCAGGGGCTGGGCTGCCAGGTGTGGTACCCACACTGGAGTGCTGGGTGCCAAGGGGGTCCCTTTCCTGAGGCCCCACCCAAGTGCATTTCCTCCCAGGGAGCGTGCTGGGCAGACAGGGAAGCTCCAGCCCTGCTGGGGACTGCTGTGTGATCTTGGGTAGGTTTCTTGGCCCCTTGGATTTGTCCCATGTGTGCAGCCAGGTCAATGATGCCTTTGAAGGGTTACTGGGCAGAAGCCATGCCCAGGGCCAGGAAGGACTCTGGAATGGAGCAGCCCTCGCCTCTGCCCCCACCCTGCCCCCTCCTCCAGGGAGCAGCCTGTCCTTGGGGAACAACCTCGGCAGTCCCTCCTCTGTGCCTGCAGTCACGGCCCTGAGCCCCTGCTGTCCGAGGAGCAGGCCTGTGATACACAACCCAGTCATCACCCAAGGATCGCCCAGCCCCCAGCTGTGCCACCCGAGCCCTCCCACCCAGAGCAGAGGTGGCCACGACTGAGGGATTCTCCGCTCAGACACTGGCCCGGGTGGGTGAGTCCACATCTGACCCACCCCCTCCCTCTTAGGAGCTGGGGGAGGAATGTGTGCATCCTGGGTGTCTGACCCAGTCCTCCAGGGCTAGATAGGTGAGGTATGAATGGGCCTGGGTGGGCTCTGTGGCTGAGTAGGTGCTGGGATGGGGGTCAGCAAAAAGGTTCCTCCATCCTTGGGACGTAGGATGGTTAGCAGGTTAGTGTTTCCAAGGTAGCAGGACCCACCGGGATGGCGGGAGGTGCCTGCCCTCCCTGAAGTCAGCATCCCCCTCTGGCCGCTGTCCCTTCCCATGCCTCCCCGGGCCTTTCCTGGAAGCGCTGCTTGGTGGTGGTGGGGGACAGTGGACCAGGGAGCTCTTATCACACATCAAACCTGCTGGCATGTGATCTCGGATGGCCAGCCTCCTCATCTGCTATTTATAAGCCACTTGCCTGGGTGCTCTGTGGCTTGGCAGTCCCCTTCCCTTTCTGGGCCCTGTGTCCCCCTGTAGAGGACACAGGGAGAGAAGACAGGAGGGCAGGTGGTCCAGCACCATCCACACCTCTGGCTGCAGGGGAGGGAACGCTTGTGCTTGTTGGGAGGGGCTGGGATGGGCTGCCCCGGTCTCATCCCCAGGCCTGGGTCGAACTCAGCCCTGGGGCCACATGCTGTCTGACCCCTGGCAGGTCACTCCAGTCTCTGGGTCTCAGCTCCCATCTGACAGCAGCTGTGATCTAGCATCTAGAGACCAACACAAGCCACTCACCAGGGCCCCTGTGCTGATCAGTGCACTCGCTGTCTGTGGGTGGTCGAGTCGCCTGGACACAGGGTGCACTCATCACCCAGTGCTGGGCACCCCAGCAGCGCCACTCCAGGTGCTGAGAGTGCCATGGCAAGCAGACAGCGGAGCCAGCACACCAGGGAGACAGGATAAGTAGACACAGAACCGCCTCCTTCGTCAGATAGAGTAATAGGTGAAGGGGAAACAGCAGGAAAGGAGGACTGGGCACACGTTGCGGGGGGAGGGGAGGGTAACAAGAGCAAAGACTTGAGAGGAGGTGGGAGGGGGCCGAATGGAAGAGGAGCCTGTGGGGAGGGAACAGGGCCAGGGAAGGTGTCTGGGTGTTGGTGGGGTGGCCATGCACCAGCTGGATAGAGGGAGAGGGGCGGGCATGGGAGGGGGCAGGGGAAGCCCCCAGAGGGCGTGCACACACAGGAGAGGTGATCCAGTCTGACTTCTTGAGTTCAGTCTTATAAACAATGGAAAGGCAAATTGACTCCCCAAAGCCCCACAAGAAGAGCCTGTCAACACCCCACCTCCAGAAGACCCTTGGATGGGATCTCCATGGATGCCACCTCCGTTCTGGGCCACCCTCTGCCGGTCACTGCCTGCTCCAGGATGTCTGCCTGCTCTGGCTGTGCCAGTGGGACTGTACGAGGGGTTTTAATGCTGAGACTTTGATTAGCGCCATTGCAGCCCTACCTCTGGCCCCGTCACCTGTGTGAATGAGCCTGAGTCCAGCCCTGGCCCCTCTTTCCCTTCCCTTGGCCTCTCCTCCGCCACTGCAGTTGTGGAAGTGAAGATGTGAGAGGTTAACACCAATGCCTTTCTACTCAGTCAAGACACTTTGAGAAGTGAAAGTCTTTGCCTTCTCTAGCTACCCGCCAAGGGACCACTTCCTTCAGGAAGCTGGCCTGGATTGCGCCCTGTCCCCTGGGCATCACTCCTGCCCCTAGCTCTGTCTTCTGAAGTTTGGATTTGTTATCTAATGGGTGGGGAGGACGTGGATGGCTGGAGTCCTCCTGCTGGCTGACCCCAGAAGTCTTTCTCCCAGGCTTGTGGGATGGGACAGCGTGGAAACTGCAGGTCTCAGAGAAAGAGTGCTCCACATTTACCCTGGGGGTAATGCACTCTTCCCAGGACCTGGGGTGGAGGGCAGCCTTCCCTCCCCAGACTTATGCTGGGTCCTGACGCAGGGCATGGGGGGTGGGGGCAAGCTGCACCCCTGCTCCTCTGTTCTGGAGGCTGGCCTGGGGCGGGTCAGGAGGCCCTAGGAGATGGGCATGGAGGGAACACACGGGCGTTTGTCCTGCCACCCCCTCTCCAGGGCTCTCCCACTCCGTTCCTCGTCTAGCCCTTCTCTTAGCTTATTCCTCTCCTCCCTTTCCACCCCTCAGGTCAGAGAGTGTCCCTCAGACGGCTGTGCTGGCCGGGTGACTCTGTTTCATCTGTGTCAGTGGTTTCTCTTCAAACTGTCCACACTGTTGCCCAGGGGTCATGAGAGCAGTTTCCTGCCAGGACCAACTGATCTGGCAGGTGTCCAGGGCTCCTTCCACCGTAATGGGCCCCCACTCCCATCTGACCCTGCATCCGTCCTGTAGGGTCAGTAGAGCCGGGTCCAAGCCCACCTCTGCTCTTGCCTGCTGTGTGCCCCTCGGAACCTTGGTATCTTCTGAGATGGCAGTCACAACCTCGCATGGGGCTCAGCAGCCCTGAGCCGATATCCTGACACAGGAGCCCCCGGCACCATGTGGTCAATAAGAAGTGGAGATGGGCCTGGGGAACGGAAGGAAGCCCTGCAGGATATGAGCAGTGCAGGGACAGGACAGCCGTCCCATGTGAGGCAATGGTACAGAAATCAAAGGACAAGTCGCTCGCAGGACTTTGCACAGAGACGCAGATGGACGGTCACTGTGGGGTTCGGTTCTTAGTCCCACACTGCACAGAGGGGCTGTGGACTCTGCTGTCCGCCCAGGCACACGCCAACCCCAGACGCCCTGGGTCCTCCCAGTATGGACTCCCCAGTGTCCATAGCTGACTGTCTCCTGACAGCCCTGAAAGCATGGCCAAGGGCCTGGGCTGATCAGAAAGTAGGGTGGCGGGCGGGCAGTGGGGCAGAAAGCATGCGGGATCCTGATAACCTGGCTCCCCTCTTGCAGGGTGCACCCCTTGGGGCTCCCTGACCCCCATGGCAGCTGGAGGCCTTGAGCCCAAGCCCTGGGCCTGGCTGTGCCATAGGCAGCTATGCAGGCCATGGGCTCCTTTGCCCCAATCCTGCCACCTGGCACGCAGACAGGATGGTTGGAGCTCGGTCACCTGGAATAGGGTGGCCCTAGAATCCAAAGCCACTATCCTTTTTAGAAGAGGAGGAGAGGCCGTATTAAGACGGGGGCAAAGATGCGAGGGATGTGGCCACAAGCCAAGGATGCCTGGAGCCCCCAGGAGCTGGAAGAGGCAGGCAGGACCCTTCCTCGGAGCCCCTGCAGGGAGCCTGGCCCTGCGACCCTCCTGATTTCAGACTCTGGTCTCCAGAATCGGAAGGAGATTTCTGTTGTAATTCACCCATTGGTGGTGATTTGTTACAGCCTTCCCAGGAAATTAATACAGCAGGGAGAATTAAGACGGGGGCAAAGATGGGAGGGATGTGGCCACAAGCCAAGGATGCCTGGAGCCCCCAGGAGCTGGAAGAGGCAGGCAGGACCCTTCCTCGGAGCCCCTGCAGGGAGCCTGGCCCTGCGACCCTCCTGATTTCAGACTCTGGTCTCCAGAATCGGAAGGAGATTTCTGTTGTAATTCATCCATTGGTGGTGATATGTTACAGCCTTCCCAGGAAATTAATACAGCAGGGAGGGGCATTCCAGACAAAGAATGTTCCAGAGAAGCGCTTGTGGCTGCGGCGGGTGGGGGCGGTGGGGACAGAAGGAGGGGAACAGGGGAGGGAGGGCAAGGCCACTTGGTGACAGTGGTGACCTATGAACCCCACCCCTGTGGCCAGGTGACCCAAGGTTCGCAGGATGGTGCCCTCCACAAAGTTGCCTCGCTTGGACCCTCCAGTGATGGGTCACTCCCTGTCTCCCTGTCACCTACCAGTCCCTCTCAGGTGACGCTGAACAAGCCTGACTCAGTTTCCCCTTCAGGCACTGCCCCTGAGCCTCCTTTGCCCGAGGCACCCCTGCCAGTGTGCTGGCTCCACCTCTTGTGTGTGGGGTCCAGCTCCTAGCACACATGACTGGCACCTTTTATTTGCCCGCACCTTGTGGCATGTGAGGTCGTAGCCCCCGCAGTAGAATATAGAGTCTTACCACTGGACCACCAGGGAAATTGGGCGCCTAACAAGCCTGAGTACCATGAACACCCTCTAACCAGCACTGTTCTTTTCGGCCTGCTGCCACGGCCGCACACACCTCAGGGACGCACCAGAGGGGTGGGTCTGTCCGTGGGTCTGTCGTCCTCCCATCCCCGGCCCCACCCCTGCTTCCTACCAGCAGGAGGGCAGCGCAGGGTTCACACACGTTCTCAGACAGACAGACAGATTCAGCTTTAGAAGATATTACTTACTATTCTTTTAGTGGTTTAGGTGCTACTTGATGTTTGGAATCTCAAAGCTTTTCAAAGACTCTTGGAAAGCCTACAGGACAGACCCACTGACCCAAGGCCTGTCCTGGACCCCCCGGCTCCCATGGAGTCCAGCACAGCCCCACCTGCCACTTCCCGTGGTGGAGATGTCCGGCACCTGGGGGCCCGGTATCTACCCCTTTGTGGGGGCATGGGGAGCTGGATGTCTCCCCACGTGTCTGTGTCTGTCCCACGGAGCCAGGTGATTTAGAGAAGATGGGCCATAAGTTCCTAAAAGCTGGAGTCCCAGGATGGGGACCCCGTGCCCAGGCAAGCCCCCAGTTCAACGCACGAGCCAAATGCCCACTGCTTTCCCTCCTCTCCACGAAGCCCCCCAGGAAGCTCCTGAACCCCTGAAGTGACATTGTGAACGCAGTGGGTGCATCACTTTTCCCGGCCTCGGACCCCTTGCACACGGACACGCCACCATCCATCTGAACATGGCCGTGGCCAGCATCTCACACACCCTCACCCGCTACCCACTGCCCACCCCTGGCTTTGAGAAGCAGCTTCTTGACCCTTTGTGGCTGCGGCGAGTGGGGGCGGCGGGGACAGAAGGAGGGGAACAGGGGAGGGAGGGCAAGGGGATGGGGCCTGACACACGAGGAACCTGAGGCCCAGGTAAAGAGGGACTGGTCCCAGGTAAGGAGCGATGAGTGGTCCCAGGACAGTGGGGGTCAGGCAGGGCCACCCTGGGGAAGAAGGGACAGCTGTGTGGTCGCAGCTAGAGCTGGACGTGACCAGAGGCTGTGGTCAGCCCGAGTGCATGGCAGCCATATCCCAGGCCAATGACTGGAGCCTCCCTGGCAACGTCTTAGAATCATCAGCAGCACGCTAGTGACTGTGGAGAGGCAGGCTTTGCACACCCTGGGGCCCTAGTCCTGGATGTGCAGAATGCCAGGTGGAGCTGGCCCTCAGGTCCCTGGCTGGGGCAGGTGGGGACCTGCTTAGGGCAGGTGGTCCCTCTGCAGGGGAGATGGGCTGTCTGGGGTTGGGGTGCTGGGGTGACTCAGGCCTGCTTGTACTCTGCAGGCTACTGCAATGAGACTTGCGGATCTGTGTTCCTAATCCATGGCCACGTGGCTATGGCTGGTGAGCGGGGCCTTCTATGTGCAGTTCTGTGGGCCCCTGAGTCCTGGGAGAGCCAGGCAGATGATCCTGCAGCTTGAGCCCACAGCCTCCTACACCCCCCAGTCAGCAGCCCCTGGAGGTCTTCCCTGTGTGACCTTCTCTCCCTGGCACTGGCTCTGCTAGTGGGAGCCCTGGCAGGTTGCTTCTCAGTGGGGGCGGAGCAGGTCCTGGACCACCACTCGCTCCTGGGGCCCTGGACCAGCCCCTCTCCATCTGGCCTTGGTTTCCTCCTCTGAACTCCAAGTCTTAGGGGTCCCCAGTGCTCTGCATACCACCTTTCTCTCCGACTCCTGGGGACCTACTCACTGAGCAGCCTCCACCTCCAGCGTCTGCCTCTGGGTGGGGCCCACAGGGCCCACCTGTAGGCCTGGCACCTGCTGGTCCTCCCTGGCCACCTGCCCCAGCTGCACAGGTCTGTGCCCGGTGGGAGGCTGTGCTGATGTTGGACATGAGTCAACAGGCCAGGAAGCACAGCACGGAGATGTCGCTGCCTCATGCCACCTGTTCAGCGCTGCCCCCGCCCCCAAACCAGTCCCATTCCCTTACCTGGACCGCCCTTCCTGGGACCCCGTGGCGTTGAGCAGCTGGTGGATGCCGAGGGCCCAGTGTCCAGCACAGGGGACACCCGGGACATGGAGCCGGAGGGTGGGTTCAGGAATCTGAATCCTGCTGAGGTGGGAGGTGGGCAGCCCCGTGGTGGGCAGCAGCGTGGAGCCTGGTGAGCCCCACGCTCAGTGCCCTTCTCAACCTCGTGGGCCCTCGAGGGAAAGACACAGGCCTCGGCTAGCCTGGGCTCCTCTGAACTGGAGGTCTCCGTCCCCCAGACTGCTTCAGGCCTTCTTGCAGCCGCCTGGGGAAGGGGCGGGCGGCCGCAGGGGCTCATGTGATGCGGGGCGGGCCTGGTGAGGCGCCGGTGGGGGAGGTCGCCTGCAGCCTGCGGCGAGGCAGCCAGCTGTGTCACCGTGATAGTGTGGCCGGCCGGGGAGCAGCCGTGCAGCTGTGCCCACTGCTTCCTCAACAGGAACCATCTGGGCCCGGCCCTGCCCGGCCTCCCCTCACGGCAATTCCGTTCTGACTTCCCAACAACTTCCTCCTCCAGCCCAGCCGGTGACACTCCACCCACCCTGAGCCTGGCCCACTGGGCGTGCTTCCTTGACCTGGGGTGGTGCAGGGGGGGCATGAGGGCGCAGATCAACAACAGAGGGACGATGTCCACCCTGGCCAAGCCTCCCAGCCCAGTCCCGCCTGCCTATCTCCCCTCTGGCCTGGCCCAGCCTGCAGCCTGGGGTGGTCCGGGGGTCTCCACCCTCTCCTGACCTCAGCCAGACTTCCCCCAGGGCCCTCCTCCCAGGGCCAGCTGTTTGTGGGCATCACTTGTAACCTTGAACCTGACTTCTGGGTCAGCCCTGGTTTGATCCTAGTCCTGCCAGTCTGGCTAGCCCCCTGCACTCAGGCTTTCCCCTGCAGCCTGGAGGTCCTGGCCCCCACCCACCCTGAAAGTGCTGCCCACTGGGCTGGGGAAGGAAACCCCCTCTCTGAGCTTGTCCTCCTGGCTGGGATCTCCTTGGAGATCCTCACCCCATTTCCTGATGGACACCTTGGGGAACAGTCAATTCAGACTCACAGGTGGAATTTACTGAGCGTGAGGCTGCTCCCCAGTCTGAAGGATGACAGAAAGCATGTCAGGGCCCTCGGTCACCTTTCAGAAGAGACACGGGTGTCCCAGACCCCTCACCCAGCACAGAGGAGGTGAGGCTGCGCACAGGCACGCAGTCACTTGGTGAAGGTGGTGACCACCATGGGAAGACTCCTTGAAGGAGACAGTGTGCCCCGCACCCTCCACTGGCCTGTCAATCAGTCCCTGGGGACCCAAACTTGCTGTAGGCTCAGGGCCTCAGACTGGCCAGAGGTGTGCAGCCCGCAACCCCAGAGCTCACGAATTTTGACAAGCTGAATTGAATTTCTAGGTAATTCCTGCCCGTGGGGAGCAGTCCCAGCAGTGCAGAGGGCATGGGGCAGCCAGGGAGAACCCCGTCCATGCCCCCGCCACTATCTTTCCCCAGAGACACTGTCTCCACAGGTGGGCATCCTTCTAGAGCCTGTGCAGCCCAGACCCTCTCTGTTCCTGGAAGGAGCTGCCACGTGCACGTCCCCTGCGGGCCTGGCTGCCCTGAGTCCCCAGGGTTCAGATGGAGAGAACGGTCCCGGGAGCCAGGGCCCAGTCCCCGGCGTCTCTGCCCTCCTCACGGCCCCTCCTGGTCTGCCCTGCTCCAGGTCAGGGTGGGACCCAGGGTCACACTGGCCACCACCTCCCCCACCCCACAACCCAGTTTCCTCGGTGTGCGTGACGCCCTGATCACTGTGGTCCCAGCTCCCAGGCAGCTCAGAGTGGAGACTGTGGAGATGCCGGGCACGGCCTGCCTCAGGGTCCACGGTGCAGCTGTGACCGCACTGCTACTGGAGCCCTGTGTCACCCCATTTTCCAGCTGCAGATGGTGGGACCTCTCCAAGCTGGGGAGTGAAAGGGTCTCAGGGAGGAACAGGCCCCTCCCCTGTGAAGGCAGTCCCCACCCTGGCTCTGGGCAGATGTTCAGGGCACCTTGCACCTGCGGGGCACCCCAGATGGGACACTTCCACTTTCGTGAGGGGCCTCTCATCCTGCCTGGTTTTCTGATCAGCGGGGCCAACAGAGGTTGAGTTGAAATAGAAGAAAGTTGTCCACGAATGGGGAGCGGGTGCGACACAGCCCTTGGTGGCCATCTCTGGAGTGTTTGCCTGCTCCCCACTCCCCCCGGGCCGGGCAGTTGGGGCTTGTGGGGAAGCAGACGTTGGTTGCGGCTTTCGGAGCTGGGCGGCCCGGGAGATAAGGCGCCCGGGAGGAAGCGGCTGCAGAAGGAGGGGTGGGGCCTCTCCCTCCAGAGGCCACGGCTGCCAGCACCCAGAGTGGTGGGGAGGGGGCGAGGGGCCTTCTCTCCCATGGGAGGCAGACATTCAACCAATAAACCCCTAAGAGATGTGGCCCATGGGGCAATCAGGGGAGGTGATTTGGAAGCTGTGTCTCAGGGATCAGAGCTGCCCCTGGGGAGGTGAGAGGAAGTGCATTCCAGATAGAAGGGCCCTGAGGTAGTCACAGCTCCAGGTTTTCAGGATTCTGTAGGACGGCCAGGGTGCTGGAGGGAGGCCAGTGGAGGCCAGTGGTGAGAGGCCACTAGGCGGAGGGGGACAGGGAAGTCACTAGGATGGGAGTCTTATTTCTGCCTCCTTTCCTGTCCTGTAGGAGCCCCATGATTGCTGGGTGAATGAATGACTCAGTGGAGGTGGACAGATGGATTAATGGGTGGATGGATGAATGGGTGGGTGGGTAAATGATGGGTGGGTGTATAGATGGGTAGATGAATGGATTACAGGAGGATGGTTGGGTGGATGGAGGGATGGGTGGGTGGTGCATGGATGGCTCACAGGAGCATGGGTGGAGAGAGGGATGGGTGACTGGTGGACGGACCAGTGGAAACACAATTCTATGCAAATCTTAGGTAAGTTGTGCTTTAGAGAGTAGGGACTGCGACTCACAGGGGTGACAATCCCAACCACAAAGCAGCCCCCCAAAGAGGGATATGAGACACAGGACAGCCCCAGAAAAGGCCCGATGAGGAGATGTGAGCTACAAGGGAGCCAGAACAGCCCAGCACTCTTCAACCCATGGCCTGGCAGGTGGCTAACCTCTACTTCCAGGTCTGGAATGAAATGTGGCCTGATGGTTGTGGTGTGCTCGCTTCAGGACTGACAGGTGAAGCCAGTCCAGGGCTGGACCCCTGGTCTACCACTCCCCAGTCAGAGTGTCGCAGAACAAACTCAGGGTCACAGGGAAGGGCCACTTGCATCCTGGTTTGATACGTGGGAATCCCGCACATGAGGCGGGGCTCTGGGGCTCCTGGAGGCAGTCAGCACACTTACTGGCAGGAGGAGCTCTGTCTTTTGGGGCCAGAGGCTGGAGCCCACGCAGACAAGCAGGAGGACAATGAGCTGGTAGCAGGCATCCCGACCCTCTGGTGCTGTGGGCACCTCTGGTGTCTGGTGAAACCCATGAGCCTCGACTCAAAGCAATGTTGGGAACACGAATACATTCACAGAAGTACAAAGGAAACTCCTTTCATCCTAATACAGATGCCAAACTGTTAAGATCTTTCGGATGTAGTAATACACATGCTTCTCTATTTACCGTAGCTGTGAGTGAGAACTGTGACGTCAGATATCACAGCAGCCGAAATACAAGACGCTAGGTTGCTGTCGTTGCTGCTGCTAAGTTTCTTCAGTCGTGCCCAACTCTGTGCAACTTCACAGACGACAGCCCATTGGGCTCCGCCATCCCTGGGATTCTCCAGGCAAGAACACTGGAGTGGGTTGCCATTTCCTTCTCCAATGCATGAAAGTGAAAAGTGAAAGTGAAGTCGCTCAGTCGTGTCTGACTCAGCGACCCCATGGACTGCAGCCTACCAGGCTCCTCCGTCCATGGGAGTTTCCAGGCAAGAGTACTGGAGTGGGATGCCATTGCCTTCTCCAACGCTAGATTGAACCCCTTGAAATTCCTGCTACTTGACTGCTGCTGACCTACAAATGTGACAAACACAGCTGAGTCTGTCCGTGCTGAGCTCACAGGAATGGCTGATACACCTGTGTTCTTGGTAAAAGGAAATGCTACACTTTGGTTAGAGGTTAGTGAAGTACAGGTGTAATCTTTTTTTTTTTTTTTTTTTTTAGTATTTATTTATTTGGCTGTGCCAGGTCTTAGCTGAAACATGCTGGATCTTCATTGCATCAGGCGAGGTCTTTCGATGTAGAGCATGGGCTTACTTGATCTACGGCAGGTGGGTGGGATCTTAGTTTCCCGAACAGGGATCGAACACACATCCCATTCATTGAAGATGGATTCTTAACCACTGGACCACCAGGGAAGTCCCTGTAATCTTTTCCTTATCCAAGTTCATGGACCCCTCTCCCTCAATAAAGAAACACTGTCCTAGCTCATGTTGAAGACCCCTCCCATCCAGTGCTTTAGTCAGGGCCTTCCATCCCTGGTGAACCTGCCACGTGGAGGCTTCCAGAGTCAGAGACCCCTGGGGTCACACTCTCGTGTTAGCTGTATTTGCTGGATACTCTTGGGCCAGCTACTGAACCTCCCTGGCCTCAGTGTCCTCAACTAGAAAATAAGAGGACCACACGGCCCACCTCACAGGGTGCGGTGCAGGTTCAGTGAAACCGTTCGGCAGAGATCCTGCTCCATCGAGGTTGGCTGTGGTCCCTGTGCGCGTGCTGTCACCAGAAAGCTCATCCTGAACAGAGTTCTGTCAGATTCCCTGAGAATTCTGCTTGTCCAGCTCAGGACCCTGCCCAGGGAAGCCCTGTGGGAGTGAGGGCTCCCCTCCCCTACTCACCCTCCCTCTGTCCCCCACTTTCACTGTCTGCAGAGACCTCCTCCTCCTCTCAGTCCCCTGGCTCCTGCCCTCTACCCCCACACCACAGCAGGAAGATCTGCCCAAATCACACGGTCATCATCCAACTCCTCTTCATAAACCTTCAGTGGCTGCCCAAGGCCCCAGGATGAATGCCAAAGGTGACCCTGGATTCCACCTTGCTCTGCTCCTCTCCCCTCAACAGCTGTCTCTCTCATAGGAACTGCTTCTCTCCCCAAAGTGCCTTCATTATCTCTGACCTTTCGCAGCTCTTCCCACAGACTGGTCC
This sequence comes from Cephalophus harveyi, assembly GCA_006410635.1. Classification (NCBI taxonomy): domain Eukaryota; kingdom Metazoa; phylum Chordata; class Mammalia; order Artiodactyla; family Bovidae; genus Cephalophus; species Cephalophus harveyi. The sequence continues at coordinate 95,497 of SJYT01032881.1, forward strand.
TCACTTGGCAAACTCCTACACATCCCTCAGAGCCCTCAGGAAGTGTCTCTCCTGTGCCTCCACGGTCCTGGATGCCCCATCACAGCATTAGCACCTTGGATTGTGGTTGCTGTGAGCCAGCCTCTGTGGACAGCAGGAGATCAGCCCCAGGGTGAAGACCTCACCCTTCTTGGTGATGGCTGTGTCCTTGGCGTGCAGCCCAGGATCCACTTGAGTGTGACAGAAGGCCGAATATGTGTGCACACGCCATCTCTGGATGCCTCCCACCCTTCTATAATCTCCCAGGCATGAATTCTGCCATCAGGACTCCACTCCCCACCTGCATGAAGAAGACAGAAGGAATGATCACCTCTCCTCAACCTCCAACCCCAGCGGTCCAACCAGTTCAGGGGAAGTGGGTCCAGAGGCCCAAGAACCTGAGTGGGTTGCCTTTGGAGACCTGGCCCCCAGAGGGGTGCTCCAGGTTCAGGTGCCGGGAGGTAGAGGCACGGTGTAGCGTCCCCTGAGTTTGGGGACCAGGGCTCGGTAGCCTGTGCTGGGTCAGCGTGGGCTCCCCAGCCCAGAGGTGGGTGTGCAGTGGGGGAAGCCATGTGGCTCCTCTTGCCCTGAATATTGCCTGCTCCACAAGCAGGACGGGGGCTTTGGGCTGAGCCTGGTGAGGACAGAGTCTGAGGATGGAAATAAGAGTGCCATCAGTGATAGCCAAGTCCTTCTGACTCAGCCCTGAGATGGTTCCCCTGTGTGCTCCACACCTGACCCAAACACCCTCACCACCACTGTCACCCAGAGGCTCAGCAGCCTGCTCATGTCACCAGGCAGTGCACGGGTCTGGAGTCTGGTACCAGGCTGAGTCCAGTCAGACCCAGAGAGGGGCTGGGGAAGCCGAGCGGGCTGGGTAAGGACCCTGCTTCACTAAGGACCCCAGCCCTCCCTGCCCCACCCCTGGTCTCTGCTCCATGCAGCCCCCAGCCTTCCCCATGGGGTCAAGCCTGGACAAGTTTGTCCATCTCTGGGGATGGGAAACTGAGGCTCAGAGGGAAGACTGTCACCTCTGCATGACCCCAACCCTCCCGGGGACCCACCTACCTGCCTGCAGAGTGCATCCTCTGAGTCGTGGGGAGCTGCCTGCCCACTCTGCTCCCTTGAGCAGCCAAGCTGCAAAGGGGAAGGCCCCTCCCTGAGGAGGCCACTTTCCCTTTGAGGAGCCCCAGGTGGAGGGTGGGGTCGGCCCTGTCCGGTCTTGGTTTCTCTCTGACTGTGGGCTGAGGTTTCCCGCGTCCTGGGCACCCACCACTCAGCCCTGAGCTGCCTGCCTACAAAGAAGCCATGTCCGCCCCCATCTCAGCACTCAGCTCTCACTGCATTTCCTCTGAGCCCACCAGACATGAGGCAGCAAATCTGGTGCTGTGTTTGATCCAGAATGAATTAAAGTCGTGGGCAGCTCCCCATGACTCAGAGGATGCACTCTGCAGGCAGGCAGACGGGTCCCCGGGAGGGTTGGGGTCACGCAGAGGTGACAGTCTTCCCTTCTGAGCCTCAGTTTCCCATCCCCAGAGATAAACAACCTTGTCCAGGCTCGACCCCATTGGGTAGGTCGGGTCTGGTGAGAAGCAGAGACCAGGGGTGGGGCAGGGAGGGCTGGGGCCCTCAGTGAAGTGGGGTCCTTACTCCTCTGGGATCAAACTTACTCCACTGGGCACAGATGTCATTTTTCCTCCCTTTGCCCCCTTTCCTCCTCTCCCTCTGGCCTTGGGGTTTCACCATCTCCGGGTGAGGAGATTTTCTCACTCATGTTGTTTATTGTCTGTCCCTCCACTAGAAGGCCAGCTCTGTGGGGCAGGGTCTTTTTCTCTTAAATAGACTACTTTTTAGAGTCATTTTCGGTTCACAGAAAAATCAAGCACCTGTCCCTCCACACTCACAGCCTCTCCCATTATCACTCCCACCAGGTGGTACTTTGATTACAACAGATGGACTTGCACCACAATCACCCGGAGCCCACAATCTACACCAGGGTCCCTCCCGGTAGTGTACATTCCATGGGTTTGGACAAGTGGATAATGACCTGTACCCACCATTATAGTCGCATGCAGAGCAGCTTCACTGCCCTAGAAATCCTCTGTGCTCCACCTGTTCATCTCCACCTCCCCCAAGTCCTAGCCACCACTGATCCTTTCACAGTCTCATAGTTCTGCCTTGTCCACAATGTCTTAGAGTTGGAATCACACAGTCTGTAGCCTTTTCAGATTGGCTGCTTCACTTAGTAACTTGCATTTAAGGCTCCTCCCCGCCTTTTCACGGCTTGACAGATCATTTCTTTTTAGTGTTAAGTAACATTGCACTGTCTGGATGAAGCACAGACTTTTTATCCATTCACCTTGAAGGACGTCTTTGTTGCTTCCAAGTTTTGGGGACTGAATAAAGCTGCTGTAACCATCCAGGTGCATGTTTGTGTGTCTGCAGGCCCCATGTCTCTCTGTGCATCCAAGTCCCCTCTTCTTAAAAGGACACTGGTCAGACTGGATCAGGACCATCCCAGCAAGCTCATCTTCAAATACAGTCACATTCTGAAGCACTGGGGCTCAGGGCTTCAACCTACCAATATGTGGGGGGACACAGTGTGGCCCAGAAGCCTCTTGGAGCCTTTAGGTGGAGTGCAGCCTGTGGTCACCTTGATTCTGGCCTCCTTGCCTCCATCCCTCAGAGGAGACAGCGCTCTGCCACTCTCAGTCTGCTGCACAGCCCAGAAGGTGAGGCCGCCTCACTGGTCATCCCTGCAGCCAGAGGCCAAGGGTCTGCAGGAGCTTGCCCCACATTCGGTGGTCCACGCGTTGCACATGCACCTGCCGAGCACCAACTACAGCTGGATGCTGCTCTGTGTGCTGGGGCGAAGAGGCCAGGTCCCACACTTACAGGTCTGAGGATACTTCGAGAGGAAGGTCAGCAAAACAAGAAACCACAGTAAAAGTAACACGTCGTATGCAATGAGGCGTGGAGGAGGACAGTCTTGCTTCGAGGGTGCGAAGTCTCGAGGTTGGCAAATCTCAGGGAAGGGCTGTCTTTCAGGAGGGAAATCTTGCGGGAGGGAAGTCTCAAGAATGGCAAGTCTCCGGGGAGGAAGTCAAGAGCCTTGCAGACCCTCGAATCCACATGGGCTCTTCCCGCCTTTTCTGTGGGGAGCGCCCTTGAGCAGAGCCAGCTGCTCGTAAAGACCCCAAGGCCAAGGCACTTGGCAGGTCGTCCTTTCAGAACCCTAAGGTCCTTTCTGGGTCCCCTCCCAGGCCCCTGTTCCTTAATGCCAGCCTCTGGTAAGACTCATCAGCTCCCCTGAAAGGCAAGACCCTTCCTCAGCAGGCCTCACAGCCTCCCAGGTGGTGGGGACAGACTCCCAGACTGGCTTGAGGCAAAAATATGACGCATTGGGACGTATTTGGATGTAAATATTTTCAGCTGCAAGAGTAGCTGAGAGATGAGGTCTTGTTCCCGGCGTCTCTGCAGAAGCCGGGAATCCGGGCCATCTGGCGCCTCTTCAGCTGCCCCCCTCCCTCACTCGGTGGGGAGGGAGGCTCCACCTGGCTCCGGGGCATCTGAGCCTCCCCAGCCTCACTTTCCCCATCTGTCCAGTGGGGGCCTGAGGGTGAGATGGGGCAGCAGCCTGGTTACCTCTCCTCGCTCATGGCTCTGACCCAGTACAGGGGAACGGCCAGGTGTGGCCCTGTGGGTGAACCAGATGGCCTGTCGTGGGAGCAGGCGGGCACGGCTGCCTCCTTGGCTGCAGGGAGGACCCCGGAATTCACACTCCTCATTACCACCAGACCAGACTCCTCCAGCAAAGCTCGAGGGCAGCCTGGGAGTCAGGGAGCCCCCAGGATTCAGCCTGGACTGGGGGTGGGGGTGTCCACTCATGACTCATCCCTGTCTCCCCCTCCCATCTCAGCTCTGATCAAGCCGCCTAGTGCTCATCTCCAGGATGGCTCTGGGCAGTCTTTAGGAAGTCCACTCCCCTAGAGGGGCCACCACCTGCCTCCCCATGGCCAGCTCAGCTCTCCTCTGCTACAGTTGTGGGGTCATGGCTGATTCAAGCTGGCAAAGCCCTTGGAGAAGGCTCAGGGCAGTGGTTCCAGGCAGGGGTACACTGGAGGGGGTTTGGGGTCAGGGGGTGGGTGCTGGCTCCCCCCTCCAGTTTCAAATGCGGAAGCAGGACTTCCCTGGTGGTCCAGTGGTTAAGAATCCGCCTGCCAGTGCAGGGGACAAGGTTCAATCCCTAGTCCAGGAAGATTCCACATGACACAAGGCAGTTAAGCCCGTGTGCCACAGCTACTGAGCCTGAGCCCCACAACTGCTGAAGCCCATGTACCTAGAACTTGTGCTCTGCACCAAGAGAAGCCACCATAATTAGAAGCTTGTGCAACACAGCTAGAGAGTAGCCCCCACTTGCCACAACTAGAGAAAGCCCTCATGGATCAATGAAGACCCAGCACAGCCAAAAATAATTTTTTTTAATAATAATTTTTTTAAAAATGAGCGAGCCCAGTGGGGGTGGTTTCATTACTGGCCCAAGGTCACCAGGCAGTGAGTGGTGGGGCTGTCCTGGGCTCATCTCCATGTTCTATGTTTTCTCCACTGGCCTCCAAGCAGGGCTGGCAGTGGACCAGGTTGAGCCTGGGAATTCAGTTACTATGCTTTGCATTTCCTGGGGATGCTTTCAGCTTCAAGTAACAGGATGTCCAGCTAACAGTGGTTTAACAGATGCACACACTAGTTCTCTGGAAACTTGGAGCAAGTGATGCTGGATTAGGTGCAGTAAGTCAATGTCATCATCAGGGACCCCAGCTCTCCCAGTCCTTATGCTCTACCATCCTGAGGGTTGGCTTGTTGGCTTCTGGCTTGTTGCCTCGTGGTTCTACAATGGTGGTTGTAGCTCCAACCATCACAACTTGTGAACACTGCATTTAAAGAAGAAAAGGAGCCAGGGAGAAAAATCTTTCTCAGAAATTTTCAGAGAGTTCTCCCCTTCCAGCTTATTGGTTAAACTGTGGCTGTGCCTAGATGCAAAGGAGGCTGAGAACATCCCATGAAGTCCCTGCCTTTGATAGGGGAAGAGCTGGCCATGTGCCCTTGAGAGGGAGGGGATAGCAGCCCGGGCCCAGAGGAGGCAGGACTCGCAGGACCGGGAGGAGAGGAGGAGCTTCCCCGAGGGTGGGACAGACGTGGGTTTAGGAGGGCAGGGAGGAGGGCTGGTCCTGCTGGTGCTCAGCACTCAGGCCTGTGTGGGGCCAAAGGTGTGTTGAGGGGTGCCTCAACAACAGTGCATGGTCCCTTCTCTGGACCTGGGCGTGAACAACACAGCTAAACTGACGAGGGCCCTATCCTGGCAAGTGGCTCAGGACAGCTCTGCTGGGATGTAGACAAAGTATGAGTTGCTTCTTGTTTCCAGGGGCCGAGGAGCAAACTCACAGCTGCAGAGCAGACATGTTCTTCTTGTCCTGGCCAAGGGGCCAGAGGAGGCGCACCCCCTGACCGATGCCCAGGGGTGTTTCCCTCTGCCCAGCTGAACACTACCTGCTGCTGGGCACCCTCGGGAGATCCTGCTCCTTCTCAGTACAATGAGGACCCTCAGACCAACAGAAGGATGCCTTCCTCCTATTGCCTGCCACCTACTAAGAGCCCAAAAAAGATTAACTTTTATTATTTGCCCTGAAAATCTCAATTCTTCCTTTTCAAATGAAAAGCCCTCAGATTCCATTAGCTATTAATTCACACCACATAGGGACTTTGTGTCTATGGAGGGCAAGCGTCTGTCTCTTCACTGATGTCCCATGCCCCTGGAACTGGGTCTGGCATACAGTAGATGATCAATAAGTGCTCGCTGAATGAATGAAGGAAGGAACATGTGAACTGCAGCCTCCCCTGTACCAGGTCTGGGAGGCCTGTGTGTACTCGTTCTCGTTATGTGTGTGTGTGTGTATGTGTGTATGTGTGTACAACGTGTCAGCCTTCCTTCCCAGCTGGACAGAGCCCGAGGGCAGGTAGTCCTCTCTGAGTGCCACCCCTTGAGGACCTCACACCCAGCTGCAGTCTCCGGGGCCCCGGGAGGCAGGTGACTGATGCCTATGGACAAGGGAATCTGCACAGAGTGAGCTGGTTCTTGTAAGACCATTGGGCCTGCGAGGGACACACCACCACAAGCCAATGAAGCACACAGCTTTGCTCTCGGCCCACAGAGTCTGCAGCCCCAGCCTGCTCGGCTGTGGTTTGGGCAGGCTCCCTGGCTGCCCTGGGCCTCAGTGTCCCCAGGGTCAGCCGAGAGAACAGGTGTTGTCAGAGGAAGCAAGCTGTTCTCTGCAGGAAGAGCTTAGGCGGGGCAGGCGGGTGGCTGCTACCTGGCTCAGGACTCCAGCCACGGGATGGACATTTTCCTGCTAGGGTCCCCCAGGACCCGGGACAGCACTGTCTCTCCATGGCAACAATCACATCGCCATGGGGTCACTGTCTGCAGGGTCCCGGTTGGAGCTCCAAGTCCAAGGCTGCATCCGGTAGCCTTATCTGGGTCCTTGGGAACTTCCCCCAGAACCAGCCGCGAAGGTGGCCCCAGAGATACTCGGCATGGGGGGTGGGTGCTTTCCTGCCTGTGACATGATTAAGTAACAAAAGCAGTTGCTGGTGGGAACATGAGCCACCACACTGCCATCTGGCCCTGCTTGGCCCCTCTCTGCGTGCTGACCACCCATTCTCACTCCCAGGATGGACAGGGGAATTACTGCATCCCGTGGTTTGCAAGAGGCTTATAACAAAATCCGCGACCAAACCCAAGGTGCAGAATGAGGCTCCTCACCCACAGGCACCTGGAGCGTCTCCAGCCAGGCTCCGGGGTCTTGCCCTGAGCCAGTCCCCGTCCCCCGCCCCCG
>SJYT01032881.1:102572-190145 GCA_006410635.1 Cephalophus harveyi
CCGCCCGCTGCAGGACGCTGTTTTGCTCGCACACCTGCACTCTGTATGGTTCACATCAGCCCCTCAGTGTAACCGAATCCAAAAATATTAAACCGGGACCCATCTGTTGGCCAACTGATGAGCGCAGATGTGCTCTGGATTTCAGAGGCGACTGGCAGCCCATCAAGGCTGTTAGAAGCGGCACCTGCTGCCTGTTTCTCCCCTTCCGCTGCCCCTCCCGGGCCCAGGAGCCTATGCCCAAAACAACCCCTCCCAGGAGGGGCTGGCTCTCCCCACCGAGCAGGAGGAGCATCCCAGGGCAGAACCCACAAAGAGCCTCACCCTCCAGCGGGAGCAGGGACCCCCAGATGCAACTGGGTCCCTTTGCCCTGAGCCCCTGCAAGCCCGACTGCAGGATTAAAGCAGGGACAGGCCCAGTGCTCCTCTGAGAGGCGGCGGCCGCAGCCGAGCACCAGGCAGGCTACCTCAGGGCGCGTGCACCTGCAGGGCCTCTCCCCGGAGCTCTCCCCAGGGGCTGCGTGCCCGCTCCCCACCTCCCGCAGGTCTTTGCTCAGACAGGACTGAGACAGATGAGTATGACTGCTTCTGTCTTGCTTTGAGACTCACATCAAGACTGTCTGCCTCACGTTGTGAACATCTCTACTGGTCTTATTGCAAGAGGGGATGAGAACAGGAAAGGCACAGGTCTCCTCCCCAAGACAGTGGCAGACATGTGGGTGGGGTTGGAGGGCAGCAAGAAGACTATGATTCAGAAGTTGGAGGATGGGGCTTGACCAGGAGGCAGAGGTGTCAGAGGTGGAGAAAGTGCTGGAGTCGGGATGTAGCCAGAGGAAGAAGCAACAAGACTGCCCAGGGAGAAAGCTGAGGAATGAGAGGTGGTGCCCCCATCCCAAGTGCCCCTGTGGTCCACACCTGCTAAGCGACGACCAGGTGAGTGGCAGCCCCAGGCCCAGGGGTCTGGATGGCTAATCAGAGCCAGGGCCTGCCCAGAGAGATATGGGCCATTGAGGCCAAGTCCTGGGCATCTGTCCCCAACTGGAGAGGCGGGAGACCTAGGTCTCAGCAGGGGAGAGCATGGCAGGCCGTCTGCTGTCCACCATCCCTCCGATGTAGGCCGGCAGGAGGGCCATCTTTCAAGGCTCTTTCCTCTGTTCCTGAGGGCCGTGATCTCCTAGGCCAGAGGCAACAGAGCTGGAATTCAAACCCAGTGCCTCCTCCAAGCTCCAGACATCCACACCCTCTGGTCCCCAGATGGCCGAGATGTGGGACACAGGCCAGCCCTGCCTCTCTGAGCAGGGGACCAGAGATCAGAGCTGCAAGCCAGAGGCCCTGCCTTCACAGCCGGTCACTCACTCCCCTTGGAGGGACCCAGAGCAAGGACTCCCCACCCAGGGACCCAGGAGCTCCGTCTGTCCCCAACCCCTCAGAAGCCTAGGTTTCCTCACCTGTCAACTGGGAATCAGAACAATGGTCCTGATGTTTTACTGACAATTGCTCTGATCTGTGTCTTTCAAGCCTTTTTTTTTTTTTTTAAATAGCACAGAAATCTTAGTTCCCTGACTAGGAATGGAACCTGGGCCCTCTGCACTGGGAGCATGGAATCTTAACCACTGGACCACCAGAGAAGTCCTGGTTTTCAAGCGTTTTTGAGTATGATCTATAGTGAGAAATACAGTTTATATCCTGCCCAATGTTTACTTGCTCCTGTGTGTTACATGCATTTGCTGGCACCTCTGATGTTCTATGGCTCACTGTGTGCGTGTCTGTCTCTGTGTCCAGATTTCCCCTTCTTTATAAGGACACCAGTCAGACTGGGTGAGGACCCGCTGTGAGGCCTCAGGTTAACTGACTGCACCTGCAGGGACCCTGTTTCACGGGTGCCAGGAGGACTCAGTTCAGCCCAGAGTTGTCAAGTTCCCTGAATTTCCCGCAGACCAACCCGACTTCCCGGAGTCAACAGTGTGGATATACAGCAGGATCTTGAGCGGTGAGGGGCTTGGGCTCTTGGGTGGTGGGGCTGCACCTCGGGCACCCTGAGGCCCCTGCCCCCACCCCCTGCCGTGGCTTCCTGCTTGCAGCTTTCCTGTGAGTCTCACTCAGGTGGCTTGGAGAGACCCTGGAGGAGCCGGTCACACGCCACTGGGCCAGTAATACGGGCTCTGAGACTGAATCAGCGGAGCTCTGATTGCTTCCACCACGCTGGTGCCCTGCACAGGCTGCTCATCCGGGCTGCCCAGCACACACGGTCCCCAACAACAGGGCCCATTCCTGGCAGACTCCAGCCCCAAACCACCATGATTCTTCTCCATTGTGAGCGTGGGAAGGGCCAGCGGCCCAGCCTCCTGTGGGATCCACCTGGGCCACGTGGGGATGAATTTTCTCTCTGTTACTGGGGCTGCTTGCACTCAGTTTAAGGACCGACTTCCAAGGCCTTCTGGGGTCTGAGATGGAGCTCAGCCAGGCAGGATTTGAGAGGGTGTCAGTCAGGTTTCCCTGACCAGCCGAGGCTGCCCAGGAGGCTCCACAGTCAGCAGAGCCGTGGACAGGCTGCCGCAGGACAGACCTCCAGCCTGAGCTCATGCCTTTGAGCAAGAACTGGGAGGGCAGGCTGGCCTCCCTACCTCTGAGTCCCTCTGAAGGCCTCGGAGGGGTGTTGAGAACCCTGTCCACAAGCAGGAGGGGACTGGAGTCCCTGTGAGCTGTGGCCCAGCCCTCCTGCCCTCTGTCACTTCCTCTGTCTCTCCCTGTCTCTCTCTCCCTCTCTCTCTCCCTCTCTCCCTCTGTCTCCCTCTCTCTCTGTCTCTCTCTCTTCCTTTGTCTCTCCCTCTGTCTCTGTCTCTTCCTCTCTCCCTCTCTCTCTCTCTCTCCCTCTCTGTCTCCCTCTCTCTCTCTCTCCCTCTCTCTCTCCCTCTCTCTCTCTACTCTCTCTGTCTCTGTCTCTCTCCCCCTCCCAGCCCCCCTACAGTACCTTCTCAGCGTTATTCCTCATCACTCAGGCAGGCCATCATTCCTCAGCCAACTCTCTCTCATGACTATAAGAGAGAAATCTCCCCTGGAAAGCCTCCGAGTGTTTGTGCATCTTCAGGGCCTGTGGGCGGCACTGTCATGCTTGTGCCCAGTTAACAGTGAGGAGACTGAGGCCCGGCCAATGGAGGCAGCTGCCCAGGGCCCATACAGTTTGGTCTCAGAGCTGGGACTGACCCCTGGCCTTGTCACCTGCCCTCACACACTCCATGCTGTGCCAGTGTCGACAGGAATGTCCCCCCAAGAGGACGAGTGTGTCACCACTGAGGATGGGCTTTGAGGATGCACAGAGCTTCCGTCCCGTGAGTTGCTGAGTCCACTTGCTTCTTACAGAAAATCTGCCCTGATTGAGTTGCAGTTGGTTGTGTTTTCGAGGGAAATTTTAAGAGAAGCGAAGACTGCGTCTTCACAGGACACCACTCACTCTGGATCCCTCACCACAACTCTTCCTGGGGGACTGGGCCTGCGGTCACCAGGCTCTTCCTGGCAAGGCTGCTCATCACCTCTGTGAAAACTGGACATAGGAGGGGTGCAACGTGAAGCAGAGACAGAGTTCATCACAGAAAGTTTAAAACAACAATGATTGATACATTAAGGGATCTAATGGGAAAGGCGGACTGTGTGAAGGACAGATGGGTGACGTGAGCTGCTGCTCCTGCTGCTAAGTTGCTTCAGTCGTGTCCAACTCTGTGCGACCCCATAGATGGCAGCCCACCAGGCCCCCCGTCCCTGGGATTCTCCAGGCAAGAACACTGGAGTGGGTTGCCACTTCCTTCTCCAATGCATGAAAGTGAAAACTGAAAGTGAAGTCACTCAGTCGTGTCCGACTCTTAGCGACCCCATGGACTGCGGCCCACCAGGTTCCTCCGTCCATGGGATTTTTCCAGGCAAGAGTACTGGAGTGGGGTGCCATTGCCTTCTCTGGGATGACGTGAGCAGAGAGATGCAAACTTCCTGAAAGAAGAAAAAGGAAACATGAGAAACGAACGTGTGACAGAGATGAAAATGCCCTTCTGCAGCCAGGTTAGTCAGCCCAACGTGGTCAAGGGGAATCTGTCAACTTAAAGACAGATCAACAGATAATCCCTAAACTGAAACAAAAAAGAGAAAAAAGGGGAGAAAATCAACTTCAGAACATCCAAGAACCACAGTAGAGTGTCGAAAAGTGTAGAGCACGCATGATTGAACCAGGAGGAAGAGCAAGGGAGAACAGAGCTGGAGAGCCATGTGAAGTAACCATGGTGAAGACCTGTCAAGAATTAATGCCCGACACCAAACCAGAGGTCCTGGAAGTTCAGAGAACACCCAGAAGGATAACAGCAGCGTGGCAAACCCGACGTCTGGGGACATTCTATTCCAACCCAGGAAGCCAAGGACAACGAGGAAATCTTGAAAGGAGTGAAGGGGAGACCTTACCTACAGAAGAGCAAGACCGAGCATCACCGCGATTTCTTGTCAGACTCCAAACAAGCCAGAGGGCGTGGAGAGAACGTTTCAGGAGTTAAAACAAGAAGACCCTCACCTAGAAATCAGCAAATTATCCTTCAAGGTGAAGGAAAAGTGAAGACTTCTTTGCAGAAACAGGGAGTTCATCTCAGCAGACCTGCCTTGGGGGAAGTTAAGAGGAAGTGACCCCCTTGGTCTGTGTGATGGTGACTCACCCACCTCACTGAGCACCTCTGTGTCAGCACTTTTTCAGGGCCTGGGGACATCCTTGAAGTGAGAACTGTACTGTGCCAGCTGAGGAAATTCAGCCAGGAATGGGCTGGGGGTGCAGGGGGCGCTTAGTGGGGACTCCTCAGAGCAGACTCGAAGGAAGGGAGGGAACAGGGGCCCAGGCAGGGGCACGGCAGGTGCAAAGGCCTTGGTGTTCAAGGCCAGTCTGGCCAGAGCAGAGGAGGGAGGCTGGGGGGCAGGGTCAGAGGTCACATGGGGCCTCAGGGCTGGCCAGGGTGAAATCATTGGTGCCAGGCAGTGGGGAGAGGCTGATTCTGCTGACAGAAGGGCAGGAGCTGGTCTAGGACGATGCCAACTGTGTGGGAGGGTGGGCTTCTCAGAGGAGAGACAGACAACGGGGAAGGAGACAAGGGAGATGAAGGAGTTTACTCTGCAGGTTTGGAACCAGAGGGGAGATGGGATCCGCAGAGGGAGTGGCCGCAGGTGAAAGGAAGAGACCCAGAGCTGTGGGGGCAGCAGAGGTGCTGCGGGAAGGCCGGGTGGCCAAGCATCTCCAGAGAAAGAGGTAGGAGCAAGGGTCGGGGAGGCACAGAGTGGGGTGCTTGGCGGAAAGAGGGGGACAGCAGGCGCCTGGCACAGCCCAAGTGGCCCACCTCCTCCAGAGCCAGCCCCAGCCCAGCGGCCCATCCTCGCCAGCCTGCTGGCCTTTTGGCCGGGCGGCCCTGGCCTGCTCCCCTGCAGCGGGCTCTCCGAAGCGAGCCCACTCCACTGTTCCAAAGCCTTGCTTACATCCCGGCTGCAAAGCCTTGGCTCTAAAAATAGGTGCCACCTGGGAGTCGAGACAGATGGGAAGCGGTGGCCCCGCCATCAGCATCCTGGCACACAGCTGGCTGGCTTGGCAGCTCCCTCAGCTGGCAGTGGGCCGGGCAGGCCCCGGTGGCTCCTGCATGGTCCAGCACGTCCCCAAGTGGCAGGGGAGGCTGGCAACGTGGTGTGTGGGCCCCCGGGGTGGCTCCGGCTCACCTCTGCCTTCCACACCCCAAGCCCCTGTCATGGAGTGTGTCCCATGCTGGCAGGCCCTGGGCCTCATGCTGGGCCTTCTGCTCACTGCACACCTTGGACAGGTCCTGGGGCCTCTCTGGTCTGTGTTTCCTGCTCCTTCTCCTGGCAGCACCCACCCCAAGGGCCCGGGCAAGGGTCTGGGGAGTTAAAACACGCTGAACGCCCAGGGCAAGGGGTGCTGTGACCATCACTGGCCCCAGCCCAAGGCCCCTCACCCCTTGGTTTTGCTTGTCTGGTCCCTCTCCCCTGGCCACCCAAGTCCAGCCTGGAGTGCCGGGGTGTGGTAGGTCGTGCGTCTCTGATGATCCCCTCCCTGGCCTTCCTCTGATGGGATTATCCCTCAGTGTGTACACTTGGGGCATCACTCAGCAACCAGAGGGAGCCCAACACACACACACACACACACACACACAGTGCGTCCCTGAACTGGTAAGAGCCCGGGAAGGCAGGTACAAAGAGCATGCTCTATTTAGACAAAGTTCCACAAGCAGTCAAACCAATCTTGTAACAATAGGAGGAGGTCAGTGATTGAATTGGGGGTGGGGGGTGTTGATTTTTAAGGAGGGGCAACATGATGGAAATATATCCTCATTGGAGAAACAGTTTACCTGTTGGTTCACACTCAAAAAACTGAAAATATCAGATGTTGGTGGGGCTGTGGAGCAACCAGCAATGCCCCGAGTGTAGACACACCACATCATGACTGTCCACCACCTACACTCTGCGTGGTCACTACTGTGGATGGATGGAGCTGCTGAGGGCATCTGTATTTTGATTTTTAAAAATTTTAGTCTTTCCAGTAGGCGAGCAGTGATGGGCTGTGAGTCCGCTGGATACTTTCTCTGGTGACCAGTGGTGTTGAGCATCTTTTCGTGTGCTTATTGGCCATTTTTGTGTGTCTTCTTTTACTGACGTGTCTCAGTATCAGGGCCACATTTTGTTGGGTTGTTTGTATGTTTATTATGGAGCTGTTGAGTTCTTTTTCAATATTCATTTTTGTTTTATGTCTTTGTCTGTGCTCGGTCTTAGCTGTGGCACACAGATTATCAATCTTTGTTGTAATGTGCAGGATTTTTAGTTGTAGTGTATGGAATCTAGTTCCCTGATCAGGGATTGAACCTGAGGCCTGCTGCATTGAGAGCATGGAGTCTTAGCCATTGGACCACCAGGGCAGTCCAGGAGCTCTCAGGTTTCTTTATAAACATCCATAGAAGCCAGTTCCTGAGGATTGGGAGAGAGGTCGCTGCCCTCATGCCCCGAGGAACTCTTGTCTGGGTGGGGACAGTGTGTGTGTCCTGGGGGGTGGGGTGTCTGAAGGCCTCATGCCCCGAGGGGCTCTCATCCAGGTGAAGACAGTGTGTGTCCTGGAGGGAGGGAGGGGATCCTGATGCCTTGATGCCCCAAGGGGCTTTCATCCAGGTGGGGATGGTGTGTGTGTTGAGGGGGGGTGGGGGCAGAGAGAGGGGCCTGAAACAACAGAGATCTACTCCCTCCCCATTCTGGGGGCCAGCATGTGAAGCTCAGGTCCACCTCTCTCTCTGTTGGCTCTGGGGAAAGTTCCTCCTGCCTCTTCTGGTTCCTGGGGCCCCAGGCGTCCTTGGCTGGTGGCCTCCTCCCTCCCATCTCAGTCTGTCCCCACGTGGTCTCCGCCTGTGTGTCTGAATCTGTCTCGTGAAGATTTCAGTCTTTGGGTATAGAATCCCCTCAGCCCAGGCTGGTCTCATGCTGAGAGTCTTCACTCAGTCCACCTGCAAAGGCCCTTGATCCAGACGTGTCACATTCCCAGGCTTCGGACGTGGATGTGCCTTTTTGGAAGACGCTTCAACCCAGACAGCGGCATCTGTGAGACTAAAGCAGGGACCGAGGGGAGCTCAGCCCCCCTGCCCTCCCGCAGCTGGCCCTTTCCACGAGCTGCTCCATGTGCTATCTTGGTGAGTTGTGGTGACAGGAGTGTGATCACATGTGCCACGGATACAGGGAGGCCACGAGTGGGCATCTTCCGTGCCTTCCTGTCCCACCCAGATACTCTGGCCCCGGCTCTGCACTTCCTGTCTCTGTCACGCGTTGCCAGCATGGAGCCAGGTGACAGCCAGTGATAACCTCTCGGAACCTCTGCTTCCTCATCTGGGAGAGGGAGACAATGTCCCTCCAGATCAGTGGGGACGTGAAGGGAGGGAGGCTTGAACGGCCAGCTCCTCAATTGTGACGACCGTGTCTTGGATGGCACCCCCACCAAAGCCTGGGGTCCCCAGGGACTGTGGGTGGAGTTCCTCATCAGGGACCCCTCATCAAGCTGGGCTGCATGAGGCATGAGGACTTGGTTCTGGAGGGTGCAGATCACTGGGGAAGGATCCCATGGCAGGAGGAGAGGGTGGGAGAGAGGATGGGGGTGCACAGGTGGAGAGTGGGGGTCAGGAGCCCCTCACCCCATCCTCAGCCCTCCTCCCTACTCAGCCAACGGGCAGCAGAAAGATGTCAGCCACCGACAGCCCTGCCTCGTTGCAGAGAAAATATTCCCTGAAAGACATTAAAATGAAGTAAATAAAAGAGATAAAAATGGAAATATCAAGGCAGCAACTTCTTCTCTTCTGATTACAAAGCAGGCGGCGGGCGGCGCGGGCCCTTGAAGACGCAGCTGCACAGCCGGGCTGGCCTGATAAGGGCCCACCGCCTGTGCCCATGAGATAAAGCCGTGGTGCTGCCTGGCTCAATCCTGCCCGGCCATCAGTATTCACACGCAGCCGCTGGCGCTCAGATAGTGCGGAGAAGGCTGCCTGCCGCCAAGCCCCTATTAATCCGCTCACAGGCGTTTAGACTCGGTGGAGAGTGCCTGAGTCCATATCGTCCCTCCTCCCACCCTCCTTCGTGTCGCCTCGGAGTCTGCAGTTCACTGGGAAGTGAAGTTTTCAGCTGTAGGGGAGGGACCAAGAGGGGCGGGGAAGGGGGTCCCTGCACCTGCACACCTTCAGGAGCAGGCAAGGGTAGCCCCCCCACCTGCCCCAGACTTGGGGGGGCTGCAGTGATTCCGGAAGGAAGTGACTCCTGTTGGTTCCGCAGAGCGAGCCGGTGGCGGGGCTCCGCACCTCCTGGTCTTTTGTGTGCTGGGGCCACCCTTTCCTCCCGAGCTGTCAGCAGCCGGCAGGGACCCAGGCCAGCAGAGGAACACACGCAACATGATGACAATGACGGGAAAGGGGCACTCGGGCGTGACAGGAGCTGGGAGGACACCCGGCCAGGCTTGTGTTCATACCGTCGGGGCTCCAGAGGCCTGGCTCCTTCCTGGTCTTCAGCGTGCTGGGCTCACTGGGCTCAGGGTTTCTGCTCGTGCACTGCCTCCCCGAGATGTCCACTAGCCCCTGCTCACAGAGGCCCTCCTGACCACCCTGAGCCTCCTCACCCCTCCCCCACTGCACTCACAATGCAGGGGTCGCAGGCACAGCTGTTTGTGCCATTATGTCCACCGCTGACCCTGGAGCTAGAGCAGTGCTGGCATGCAGCGAGTGTCCGGTGGTGCTTACTGAGAGAAGGAGGGAGGTCAAGTGGGGCACCTGGTTCAGACGCTGGGAGGGAGACGGACGTGGGAATGTGGATGGATGCATCCAGTGGGTGGATGAACGGAGAGCGGGAGGAAAGACCTCCAGGCAGAGGGACTGCCCTGTGTGAAGACCTCGAGGTAGAATCTGATGCCGCTGGACTATTTAGACAAAGTTCCACAAGCAGTCAAACCAATCTTGTAACAATAGGAGGAGGTCAGTGATTGAATTGGGGGTGGGGGGTGTTGATTTTTAAGGAGGGGCAACATGATGGAAATATATCCTCATTGGAGAAACAGTTTACCTGTTGGTTCACACTCAAAAAACTGAAAATATCAGATGTTGGTGGGGCTGTGGAGCAACCAGCAATGCCCCGAGTGTAGACACACCACATCATGACTGTCCACCACCTACACTCTGCGTGGTCACTACTGTGGATGGATGGAGCTGCTGAGGGCATCTGTATTTTGATTTTTAAAAATTTTAGTCTTTCCAGTAGGCGAGCAGTGATGGGCTGTGAGTCCGCTGGATACTTTCTCTGGTGACCAGTGGTGTTGAGCATCTTTTCGTGTGCTTATTGGCCATTTTTGTGTGTCTTCTTTTACTGACGTGTCTCAGTATCAGGGCCACATTTTGTTGGGTTGTTTGTATGTTTATTATGGAGCTGTTGAGTTCTTTTTCAATATTCATTTTTGTTTTATGTCTTTGTCTGTGCTCGGTCTTAGCTGTGGCACACAGATTATCAATCTTTGTTGTAATGTGCAGGATTTTTAGTTGTAGTGTATGGAATCTAGTTCCCTGATCAGGGATTGAACCTGAGGCCTGCTGCATTGAGAGCATGGAGTCTTAGCCATTGGACCACCAGGGCAGTCCAGGAGCTCTCAGGTTTCTTTATAAACATCCATAGAAGCCAGTTCCTGAGGACTGGGAGAGAGGTCGCTGCCCTCATGCCCCGAGGAACTCTCGTCTGGGTGGGGACAGTGTGTGTGTCCTGGGGGGTGGGGTGTCTGAAGGCCTCATGCCCCGAGGGGCTCTCATCCAGGTGAAGACAGTGTGTGTCCTGGAGGGAGGGAGGGGATCCTGATGCCTTGATGCCCCAAGGGGCTTTCATCCAGGTGGGGATGGTGTGTGTGTTGAGGGGGGGTGGGGGCAGAGAGAGGGGCCTGAAACAACAGAGATCTACTCCCTCCCCATTCTGGGGGCCAGCATGTGAAGCTCAGGTCCACCTCTCTCTCTGTTGGCTCTGGGGAAAGTTCCTCCTGCCTCTTCTGGTTCCTGGGGCCCCAGGCGTCCTTGGCTGGTGGCCTCCTCCCTCCCATCTCAGTCTGTCCCCACGTGGTCTCTGCCTGTGTGTCTGAATCTGTCTCGTGAAGATTTCAGTCTTTGGGTATAGAATCCCCTCAGCCCAGGCTGGTCTCATGCTGAGAGTCTTCACTCAGTCCACCTGCAGAGGCCCTTGATCCAGACGTGTCACATTCCCAGGCTTCGGACGTAGATGTGCCTTTTTGGAAGACGCTTCAACCCAGACAGCGGCATCTGTGAGACTAAAGCAGGGACCGAGGGGAGCTCAGCTCCCCTGCCCTCCCGCAGCTGGCCCTTTCCACGAGCTGCTCCATGTGCTATCTTGGTGAGTTGTGGTGACAGGAGTGTGATCACATGTGCCACGGATACAGGGAGGCCACGAGTGGGCATCTTCCGTGCCTTCCTGTCCCACCCAGATACTCTGGCCCCGGCTCTGCACTTCCTGTCTCTGTCACGCGTTGCCAGCATGGAGCCAGGTGACAGCCAGTGATAACCTCTCGGAACCTCTGCTTCCTCATCTGGGAGAGGGAGACAATGTCCCTCCAGATCAGTGGGGACGTGAAGGGAGGGAGGCTTGAACGGCCAGCTCCTCAATTGTGACGACCGTGTCTTGGATGGCACCCCCACCAAAGCCTGGGGTCCCCAGGGACTGTGGGTGGAGTTCCTCATCAGGGACCCCTCATCAAGCTGGGCTGCATGAGGCATGAGGACTTGGTTCTGGAGGGTGCAGATCACTGGGGAAGGATCCCATGGCAGGAGGAGAGGGTGGGAGAGAGGATGGGGGTGCACAGGTGGAGAGTGGGGGTCAGGAGCCCCTCACCCCATCCTCAGCCCTCCTCCCTACTCAGCCAACGGGCAGCAGAAAGATGTCAGCCACCGACAGCCCTGCCTCGTTGCAGAGAAAATATTCCCTGAAAGACATTAAAATGAAGTAAATAAAAGAGATAAAAATGGAAATATCAAGGCAGCAACTTCTTCTCTTCTGATTACAAAGCAGGCGGCGGGCGGCGCGGGCCCTTGAAGACGCAGCTGCACAGCCGGGCTGGCCTGATAAGGGCCCACCGCCTGTGCCCATGAGATAAAGCCGTGGTGCTGCCTGGCTCAATCCTGCCCGGCCATCAGTATTCACACGCAGCCGCTGGCGCTCAGATAGTGCGGAGAAGGCTGCCTGCCGCCAAGCCCCTATTAATCCGCTCACAGGCGTTTAGACTCGGTGGAGAGTGCCTGAGTCCATATCGTCCCTCCTCCCACCCTCCTTCGTGTCGCCTCGGAGTCTGCAGTTCACTGGGAAGTGAAGTTTTCAGCTGTAGGGGAGGGACCAAGAGGGGCGGGGAAGGGGGTCCCTGCACCTGCACACCTTCAGGAGCAGGCAAGGGTAGCCCCCCCACCTGCCCCAGACTTGGGGGGGCTGCAGTGATTCCGGAAGGAAGTGACTCCTGTTGGTTCCGCAGAGCGAGCCGGTGGCGGGGCTCCGCACCTCCTGGTCTTTTGTGTGCTGGGGCCACCCTTTCCTCCCGAGCTGTCAGCAGCCGGCAGGGACCCAGGCCAGCAGAGGAACACACGCAACATGATGACAATGACGGGAAAGGGGCACTCGGGCGTGACAGGAGCTGGGAGGACACCCGGCCAGGCTTGTGTTCATACCGTCGGGGCTCCAGAGGCCTGGCTCCTTCCTGGTCTTCAGCGTGCTGGGCTCACTGGGCTCAGGGTTTCTGCTCGTGCACTGCCTCCCCGAGATGTCCACTAGCCCCTGCTCACAGAGGCCCTCCTGACCACCCTGAGCCTCCTCACCCCTCCCCCACTGCACTCACAATGCAGGGGTCGCAGGCACAGCTGTTTGTGCCATTATGTCCACCGCTGACCCTGGAGCTAGAGCAGTGCTGGCATGCAGCGAGTGTCCGGTGGTGCTTACTGAGAGAAGGAGGGAGGTCAAGTGGGGCACCTGGTTCAGACGCTGGGAGGGAGACGGACGTGGGAATGTGGATGGATGCATCCAGTGGGTGGATGAACGGAGAGCGGGAGGAAAGACCTCCAGGCAGAGGGACTGCCCTGTGTGAAGACCTCGAGGTAGAATCTGATGCCGCTGGGGGGTTGCTGAGGCAGAGGATGCAGGTGAGCCTGGAGACATGCCTCAGGCTGAGAAGACTCGGGGGGGTGGGTTCTTCCCAATATCAACAAGAAGGCTTGTCCAGCTCCTCTAGGCACCCCGCACCCCTGCAACCACATCCAACACACACACAGCACCTCCGCACCTGGCCAGGTACTATGGCATCTCCGAATCAGTGATTCTGGTAGAATCCCAGTCCTGCTAACTAACCTCAGGCGAGGCCTCAAGCTGCCCTGCACCCCTCCCCCAAGGCTGCCCGTCTGAGGCTGCAGCCCCTCCTCAGTGCCCTCTCCGGCCACGCAGGGAAGAATCTAGATGGATTCTTCCATCAAGTCTTATCATAACCAGGTTTCCATGGGGGTGCACCAAGGCAGGAGGGAGCACCTTTCCCCAGAATGAAGCAGGACCCTGGAGGGNTCCCTCCTCAGTGCCCTCTCCCGCCACGCAGGGAAGAATCTAGATGGATTCTTCCATCAAGTCTTATCATAACCAGGTTTCCATGGGGGTGCACCAAGGCAGGAGGGAGCACCTTTCCCCAGAATGAAGCAGGACCCTGGAGGGGGGCTGTGCTCCGCAGAGACTCCTTCCAGAAGGGGTCCTGCCTATGTCAGCAGCAGTGTTTCCTGGAGCCGAGGTCTGTGGGTTACCTCTGTGGGCAAAGACCGCTATTCTAAATATAATTAGGACACACTGCTCATGGAAAGAGCAAACACTGTGAGAGCTGGTTTTGGGGAGATGTGCCCAAGTTTGGGGATGCCCAGGACTGCTCGCATCACCTCTGGACCCTCTTGCTTTGCACATGTGCACTGGCCCAGGCTCATAGCCTGCCCTCACTAACCCCGGTCCACAGCCGAGGAAACCGAGGTGCGGAGCGGCTAGCCTGCGTGAGGGCAGCTCAACTTCGCAGTGGACAGACGAGGTAGGTGTGCTGGGTGTGTGCTTCCGGTGGGATGCCCCCAGATCAGTCTCCTCTCCTCTCTGAGCGTCCATTTCCTCATCTGTAAATAGGCGCTGCTGCTGTCACTGCACACAGCTTCTCCCCACTCCCCCTGCCCCCTCTGGTGCCAGAGGCAGAAGGGAAGAGGCCTCACCTCCTGGCTGAGGTCATAGCAGCCAGCACATCCAAAGGAAAATGTATGAAATGCAGAGAGGAAATATTTTAGAAAGTCCAAGGGCACAAGAATAGCCAAACTCCTAATTTTTCTAGTCAACAAAGTGTATATTTAGTCTTGCGAGCCTCCAGGTCTGGGAAGCATCAGTCCTGCATGTGAGGACAGATATCCTCTGGGCCGAGGCACTGCCCCCTCCAACGTCTGTGCTCAGAGCTGCCCTTCACCTCCTGAAAGGAGCAATGGCAACGCCAGTGCCATCGCTTCCCCTCCTTCAAGGCCAGGCTGCTTCCGCATCTGGCTTCATTCATGAGCAAATGCCAAGTCACCCAGATCCAGAGCTTCTAGTCAGCTGGAAAGCTCTGTGCAAATTTCAGCGTCATTAATAATCACTGATGAGAACTATAAATAAATGAGAATTATAGTAGGAAGGTCTTTCTCAATAGTGAGTACCCAGGGAGGCACAGGGAGCCTTGGCTGATGCACCTGGCTCTCCCTGACTCCTCGTCACCAGCTCTAACTCTTGCACCCAGGCCAAGCTGTGGGTTGCTTCTGGGGGTTGTGGCTGTCAATGGTGATCTGAGACAGACTGACCTCTTCTGTAGCTCCTCTTTCTCGCTCCAATGCACAAGAAACCTCAGTGTTCTCAGGTGTAAGATGAGCATGGTGGTCAACTGCTATCTAGGATCAGTCGGCATCCCACCAGCCTTGCAAGGAGAATGCATGAAATTGTGGGTCCTATGTCTGGGTCTGACTCCTGACTCCTCTTCTTTCAAGCTGTGGAACCCGGGGCAAATCACTTCCTGCTCTGAATCTGAGATTCCTCATCTGTAAAGTGGACATGACAAGGCTGCCCTCACAGGCAGTTGTGGAGATTAAAAGAGTTGACACAGGTGGTGCACACCGCACACCCAGGCACGAATGGAGCCACAGCTTTGGTATTGTGGCCACAGCCCCAACTTCCCTGGATGAGCCTGCACTGATCCTTCTGGAAGTGCTTGCTGCTCTGTCCATGGTCCTGAACCAAGGTCTTGTGGGAAAAGATGCTTCCTCCACCCCAAGATCCAGGCACCGTGTCCAACCTCCCCAATGCAGTCTGTGCCAGGTGAGAGGCAAAAAAGTGTCAGGAAAAGTGAGCTAGCAAAGTAAGGAGAGAGAGGAGAGGAAGAAAGACACAGACAGTGGCAGACAGACAGAGAGGGTCAGTCAGAGGATGCCACCTCCTCTGCAGCAATACATCCTGTGCTAGAAAGTTACCCAGTTTGGGAAGCCAAGCCTCTACTTTGTTCTCATGGATCTCCAGACATCCACCTACCCCCACACCCACCCATCCAGCCTTTCACCCACCCACCCACCAACCCACCCACTCACTCATCCACCCACCCACATTCACCCAGCTGGACCATGTGCTCAGGTGCTGTGCCAGCTGTTGGGAAGCACAGCAATGACAATACCAGGTACCAGCCATCAAGCTCCCAATCTAGGTTGGGGCTCCAGGCAGGGGTGCACACACCCTGGGGACTGCAAGGAAGGAGATGTAGGCACTTCTATTTGCATGAATCTGAGCTCATCCCATTATTATTACTTTGTAAAACATTTTCTTCTCTTATTTTTGGTTGTGCTGGGTCTTCGTTGCTGCGTGTGGGCTTTCTCTAATTGTGGAGCTCGGGCTCAGTAGTTGTGGCACACAGGTTTAGTTGCCCTGTGGCATGTGGAATCTTCCTGGACCAGGGATCGAACCTGTGTCTCCTGCATAGGCAGGTGGATTCTTTATCACTGAACCACCAGAGAAGTCCCCATCCCATTATTTAAACAACTCTGTCTGTGCCTCTGTTTGCAGGGAGGGTGGTGCTCAGCCCGTGTCTCCTCTGGGGACTGCAGTCAAGGGAATAGCGACTCAGCCAGATAAGCGTGAACTCAGCAGCTCAGCCTGGAAGAGCCTCTAGAGAGGGTTGTGAAGCTGCAGGACATGCGGTGTCCAGAGACCTAGGAGTTCTCCTAGGAGGAGGTGAGGAAGTGTGGGTCTTGGAGGAGGAGTCTGTGGGGTGGAGAAATTGGTGAAGAACATTCCACAGGCAGAACCAGCACAGCAGGGGCTGGACACTGGCAGGCACCGCAGGACTGCAGAGCGGGCAGCTGCTCGGGCGACTGAGTGTGGGGCTGGAGAGCAGCAGGGGGCAGGGCAGGGTCAGTTCAGCCTTTGATGCTGGTTGGCCAGGAACTCCAACCCTAGCGGGTGACAGAAGCTGCTGATGAGGACCTTGAAATCAGATCTCCCATGTCAGCATGTGCGTGAAGCTCTGTGGGGCCCCAAGAGGACAGCGAGGCTGGCATTGCTGGGGGAGATGGGGGATCAGGCCATGTCTGGGGAGTCAGGTCTGCTTGTTGTGTTGTGTATCAGCTGATTCTTTATTTTAAAAACTATTTATTTGGCTGTGTTGGGTCTTAGTTGTGGCATGTGAGGACTTCATTGCATCATGCAGGATCTTTTGTTGCAGTGCATGCCCTCTAGTTGTGGCGTGTGGGCTTATTTGCTCCCCTGCATGTGGGATCTTAGTTCCCTGGCCAAGGGTCAAATCCATGTCTCCTGCATTGCAAGATGGACTCTCAACTATTGGACCACGAGGGAAGTCACTATCAGCAGAATCTTGCTGTGTGGCAAAGCACCCCTCATCTAAGTGGCTTCCGACAATAGCAATTGATTGTTTCTTGTGACTGTGGGTTGGTGGCTTCTGCCTGGGTTTATGCTGCAGTTGCTTCGGGTAAAGGATCTCTGGGCTTGACAGGCCATGACGGTATTGCTTACATGCTGGCAGGTGGAGTCAGCTATCCAGGGCCTCAGCCCCCATGAGCTGCCCAGCCTCCTCCCATGTGGGCTAAGGGTGGCATTCCTGGATGGTGAAGTGGAGACCGTGTGACCTCTTAGGGCCCAGGCTCCAAACTCACATGACATCACTTTTACTACAATCTATTGGCTAAAGCAAATCAGAGGCCCACCCAGGCCCGAAGGTAGGGGAGATGCACCACTTCACAGGAGTTTCCACACATCCTTTGCAGGCACATTTCATCATCAGGTATCTCCGTGCCGAGGACTGTGTGTGCTAAGTGCTCACAGGTGTTTGCTGAGTACCTGACTCTGGGATGTTGCAGGAAGGGAGAGGGGAGAGGCACATACCTGCAGAGGTGCAGAGGTGTGAAAGGACAGAGGGGCTCTGTGAGCTGGAGCTGCAGATGGAGATGGATTTGGGGAGGTGGTCAGTTAGGAGCTGGCCAGGTGAGCAATGTGGTAAGCCTGATATGGGAGGGGTAGTGAGGTTGGGGAGAGCCATGGAGGGAGAGTGAGGGGCCTTAGGGAAGGCTGACATCCACCCATCTGGCTGAGGAAGGGATGCAGGACAGCTCCTGGCTCTGGTCTCCTACTGTGTTTCCAGCTCCCTCTGCTCCTGGCCCACGGGCTCTTCCCAGGTCCTGAGGGAGCCCAGTTCTGTCTCTTCACTCCCACATGAGCCAAGCATCCAGCCCAGAGAGGAAAAATCCTCAGATCCAGAAACCACCAGGGAGAGCTTTAAAAAATGCAATTAAATGGAAAATAATTAAATCCAATAAAAAATGAACCTTGGGGGACTCCTGCCACTGCTGTTGGCTGTTTTCCGAGTGAAGGCACAGACCACCTCCACCCTGTCTTGGTAGCCTTCCCAGTGCTCACCGGGCTGGATTTTTAAGGTGGAAGGAAGAAGCTGAGATCCCACATGCCAAGGAGCAAGTAAGCCCCTGCCCCCAACACTCAAAGTGCGCCTGGTCCTTCCCTGCTTCTCTGGCTTCCCAAAGCCCACCCCACCTCTTGCTGGCCACCTGGTGAGCCTGTTTCTCCTGTGTTAGGCGCCCACCAAGGAAGTGTCAGAAATGTATTTGTTCAGCGCTGCCCCCAGCCTCTCAGGGTTTGTGATCCTCAGAGCCACCCGGTGTGGTGAAATGCAGATTCACCAGCCCCACCTCGTCCAGGCTGGTGAATCTCAGGGCTCTGAGTTTACACCGAGCCTCAGGGATTGTGCTGGCCTGTGGCCCTAGTCCAACAGGTGTTTGCTGAGTACCTGACTCTGGGATGTTGCAGGAAGGGAGAGGGGAGAGGCACATACCTGCAGAGGTGCAGAGGTGTGAAAGGACAGAGGGGCTCTGTGAGCTGGAGCTGCAGATGGAGATGGATTTGGGGAGGTGGTCAGTTAGGAGCTGGCCAGGTGAGCAATGTGGTAAGCCTGATATGGGAGGGGTAGTGAAGTTGGGGAGAGCCATGGAGGGAGAGTGAGGGGCCTTAGGGAAGGCTGACATCCACCCATCTGGCTGAGGAAGGGATGCAGGACAGCTCCTGGCTCTGGTCTCCTACTGTGTTTCCAGCTCCCTCTGCTCCTGGCCCACGGGCTCTTCCCAGGTCCTGAGGGAGCCCAGTTCTGTCTCTTCACTCCCACATGAGCCAAGCATCCAGCCCAGAGAGGAAAAATCCTCAGATCCAGAAACCACCAGGGAGAGCTTTAAAAAATGCAATTAAATGGAAAATAATTAAATCCAATAAAAAATGAACCTTGGGGGACTCCTGCCACTGCTGTTGGCTGTTTTCCGAGTGAAGGCACAGACCACCTCCACCCTGTCTTGGTAGCCTTCCCAGTGCTCACCGGGCTGGATTTTTAAGGTGGAAGGAAGAAGCTGAGATCCCACATGCCAAGGAGCAAGTAAGCCCCTGCCCCCAACACTCAAAGTGCGCCTGGTCCTTCCCTGCTTCTCTGGCTTCCCAAAGCCCACCCCACCTCTTGCTGGCCACCTGGTGAGCCTGTTTCTCCTGTGTTAGGCGCCCACCAAGGAAGTGTCAGAAATGTATTTGTTCAGCGCTGCCCCCAGCCTCTCAGGGTTTGTGATCCTCAGAGCCACCCGGTGTGGTGAAATGCAGATTCACCAGCCCCACCTCGTCCAGGCTGGTGAATCTCAGGGCTCTGAGTTTACACCGAGCCTCAGGGATTGTGCTGGCCTGTGGCCCTAGTCCAGGGCCTTCCCTTCAGAGCAGATTTGTTGGTGGCCCAGAGAGGGAGCCTGGCTGAGGCTCTCAGGATGTATGTGGGTCTGGGAGGATGCACTTGGAGATATCGAGGGCATCAGCCAGTAGGGGCAGGTGAGGAGGGCAAGGGCGCCCTTTGTATCTGTGTACCCCACCTAGGAAGCAGCTGGCTGTGATGGGCTTTCTCCAGAATTTGATGAATCCCTCCCCTGCCTCATGCATTCCAGGCAGGGTCACAGCTGTTTGCCGGGTGGGGGCTGAGTCCCAGGCCAAGAGTCCACGAGGCTGTCTCCCCAGGGGCCCAGCAGTCTGTGAGACTGAACTGCTCAGAGTCATCGGCAGGACAGGCTGTGGAGGGGACATCTGGAACCTCTGTCCCCAGAGACCTGGAGGCCAAGGTGGAAATCCCATAGAGGGTGGCTGAGGAGGCCTGTCTGCCCCCAAATAATGCTCCAAGGCCATCACTCCCAATGCTCCAACCCCAGAAATCCCAGGCTTGGCGGGAGGGCAGAGTCTGGATAAGGTATCCTTCTTGTTAAAAAACATAATGCAAATGGAGAACACATATGTGCCAAAAGCAACACATGTGTGTGTGCTGTAGTTTCAGTCGTGTCTGACTCTGTGTGACCCGATGGACTACAGCCCACCAGACTCCTCTCTCCATGGGATTCTCCAGGCAAGAAAACTGGAGTGGGTTGCCATGCCCTTCTCCAGGGGATCTTCCCAACCAGGGACCAGAGCCAGAGGGCTGTGTCACCCACAGCACAGTGGGAGCTGGAGTTTCCTCGCGGCCCTGATTTCCCTCCCTGGACGTGGTCCAGGTAGATGTTGTGCGTGCGGGGTGCCTGAGGAATGGCGAGCTGAGGAAACCTGAGAAGATCATGTGGGCTGTAGGCAAATGGGCCTGTTCTTACCTTAGAGAACAAATCACCCTGCCCTCCACTTGGAGGGGCGATTTCTCTGTCAAGGTCGCTTGATGGGCCAGACAGACATCCTTGAAAAGATAGCCTGAGCACAAGGTGCCCGTGGCTGTGCTGGTGAGATGTGCAGATGTGTGCGGGGCCAAGGTGGAGGGGGAACGGGGACTCTGCTGAATCAGCCCACGCAGGACCCAGCCAGTTCGTGGGCTTCCATTTGGGAGGAGACTTTTCCTTATTGTCTCAACGTGTTTCCGCAACCATCAGCATCAGCGGGGATCCGATTTTCTCTCCATTCAGTTAGTCTTACCTGCTCTTGACAGAGTGACCTGGGCAGGTAATGAAAACTCTGCTTACCATGCTAAGGGGTGCTTAGAGTCCAGTGGAATTTTGTTGGCAAAAGCATTTAGAAAACCACAGATTGTGTCAGGAGACACATGAGTGTCTCCATTTCTTCTTTTCTTTCTGGTCAGAGATTGGGATCTGGATTCATTTCCTGGGTGCTTTGTTCCAACAGCTGAGATTAGTGCACAATCAGAGGGAGGAGCCCCTCCTTTCCTGCCATCCCCCCCACCCTTGGTAGATGTCTGTCAGAGCGGCCCTTGGCCCATCCGAGGCAGGGGCTGAATGTGGCCGTGCAGGGAGAATGAATGTGCTGCTGGAGACTGAACACTGTCTTCCCAGATTAGTGTGTTGAGACCCGACCCCTGGTGTGATGGCATTAAGGGGGCCTTTGGGGTGATGAGGTCATGGGGGAGGAGCCCCACATGGGCTCCCTCCCCACTTCCTGCAGGTGAGGGCACCGCAGGAAGGTGCCATCCACAAGCCAGGAAGGGGCTCTCACCAGACCCGGAGTGGACTTCCAGCCTCCAGAACTGGGGGAGCTCCATGGTGGTTGTTTGAGGCCCCCAGTTTGCCGAATTCTTGTCATAGGGGCTAAAATGGGGGATGGGGTAGGGGTGCTGGGTAGGAGAGAAGTGAAGACCATCCTGGGCACATTTGTGTTCACCACTGGAAGGTGATGCAGGGTTTTGCTGAGCAGTGGCAAGAGGGTGAGCCCGGCAGGATTAACTAGCGCTATCTTGGTGGGCACAGTGGCATCCCCAAGGCTTCTGTTTGAGTGTCGCCCATTTGCAGATCTTCCTTGTATAGAGTCTGTCTGATCTGTTGCCTCTTTCCTACTGACGTGTCAGGGTTCTTCATATATCTGAGGAGACAGCTTATTTCACAGCAGTGGGGCAGGAGGCAACACGGGCCACTGTGCACCAGCCTCTCCTACATACGCAGCGAGCAGGGGATCACACAGAGCTCTTGATCACAAGAGGGGCTCCGACATGTCCTGGGGGAACAGACCGGCTCAGCTGTGCTCCACCCAGTGCTCCGCACACTCACTGACCAGCTGTAGGGAATCTGTGAGTGTCCTCAGAAGGCTGTGAGGTGTGTTCTGAGAAATAAGTGGGAAATGCTGACCCAGCCAGGTCCTACCTGGAGCAGGACTCATGGACAGGCTTATGCATACGCCACACAAATACACGTGCACACACCACAGACTCAGCACGCATGCACTCACACACAACAGACACACATACACCCATACTGAGCCCTCCCTGGCGGCTGCCCTCCAGCGGGCATCCTGGGGCCCCTCCCCAGGGGCTCAGAGCACCCCTCCTCCTCAGCCCCTCCCTCCCCCCGCCTGAGGCTGGCTCTGCCACGCGTCACGTCCCCTGAGCTCCACGACAGTTGGCTGAGCTTAATGAAGCCCCACAGCGTGCCAGGGTCCACCTGGCGAGGAATTACCAACAATAACAAAATAGCAGACACTCGAGGCGGGGTGAGGAGGCCAAGGGTGGGGCCTCCCCAGTAGCCCTCAGGTCCTGGCTGCACTGACCCACTCAGATACTACATGCCAGCCAGGGTGGTGGGGCCGGGTCTGCAGGCCTCCCATCCTTCATTGTGCGGGGGGGAGGAGGCTGTGGTGCCCATACCTGGGTGCTGCCCAGGGCACAGGCATGTCCCCAGCTCACAGGGTCCAGGCAGGATGACACGGGAAGACTGAGGCCTATTTGTGGAGGGGGTAGAAGGGGCTCTAGATTTGTCATGAAAGTGGGGGCCTCCCTCCACGATGTCTTGGCTTTCCTCGGGGGATCAGGGAAAGGTGGTGCCAGCAGAAGGGGCCCAGAGTGGGGGCTGGGAGGAGCAGTGGGGTCCCCTGGACAGCTCATGGCCTTGGACGCCCAGGATCCTTTAGCTGACAGAGCCTGGGCTCTGCAGAGGGCCTCCAGCGGAGGGTGTGGGGATCCTGAGTGCAGCCTGCGAGGCTGGAGCTTTGTTCACTGCCCTCGATGCACCCGCCAGCCCCCCATGATGGAGAGGAGTCTCTTCCTGGCTTCAGGCACTGTGTTGACTTGAGAGAGGAGGGCACGGGGGGACCCACCTGGGAAGGCACTTTGCAGGAGCCTCAGTGCTGGGCAGGGCTGGGCAGTGGACCACGAGGGCCACCTGTGCACCCAGGTTGGTTCCTTTAGAAACTGTATTTATGATCTGCACTCCATCTGCTTCCAAAAGGGTTTTGGGGAAACGAGAAAGCGAGAGACTGTGGGGCAGAAGTGGCGGCTTGACACGCGATCGACTTGGGGTCCTGGCATCTAAGGAAAAGGGGCAGCAAGGATGTGGCAGCTATAGAGTCATGTTTGCGATTCAGATTTCCCAGGAAACTGTATGAGATGGAGTCGCTTTCAAGGGAAAGTCCTGTAAGGCCTGGAGTGGGAATGACACCGTCCACCTGCTCCCCAGGTGGTGGGCGGGCACAGGGCTGATGGCCAGAAGCTCAGCGAAAGCGGTGACATGGCTGTCACTGCCGTGGTTATTGTGTCATGTCAGATCCCTGGAGAGCAAGGCTCCGTCACAGCTCCTGTTCAGGCCGGTCCTGGTCTGTTCCTGTCGTCCTGAGGTGACCACCAGTGGTGCCCCTTTCACTCTCCAGGAGTCTTGGTCTGGTGGATAAATGGTAGGGTTACCATACATGTGTAGGGCATTTATGTTTCTGCTTTATTACTAGTGCAGTAATAAAACGGAGCCCCTCACCTCCAGGGGCACTTGCTACCAAAGAATTGACAAGACACAAAGTCCAGAGAGCAAGAAGGGGTGTCGCTGTCAGAGGGGCCTCTGTCCTTGGTCTGGAAGTCGAAGGTGAAATGGAAAGATGTAGGAGCCCAGATTCGGCAGCTCCACGTGGCCTCCCTGCCACGGGCACTGGGAGAGCTCTGCCCATGCTGTGTGACTTTGGCAGGAAATGAAATCTTCTGAGCCTCTTAGCTCTCATTGGGAACCCAGGTTGCCGTGAGGGTGAGCGGTGGTGGGTGAATCCCCAGGTGGCGCCCATGGCAGATGCAGGGGGAAAGCCACAGGCATTGGGCTTTCACCGCCATCAGTGTATCAAGCCTTCCCCTGTGCCTTCCTCAGCAAAACCCAATGCCTCACCTTCCTGGCTCTAAACAGCTTCCAATTAGGAAAAGAAAAAAGTTTTATTTATCGTTTTTTGACCGCATTGGTCTTGGTTGCTTTTCGGGCTTTTTTCTCTGGTTGTGGCAAATGGGGTGCTACTCTCCAGTTACGGTTCACGGCTTCTCACTGTGGCTTCTCTCGTGGAGCACGGGCTCTGGAGCACACGGGCTTCGGTAGTTGCAGCACGTGGCCTCAGTGATTGCGGCTCCTAGAGCACAGATTCAATAGCTGTGGCACAAAGGCCGAGTTGCTCTGTGCACGTGAGATCTTCTCAGACCAAGGATCAAACCCACGTCCTCCACACTGGCAGGCGGATACTTCACCACTGAGTCACCTGGGCGCTCCAGCCTCCAACTTTAGCCATGTGGAGAGGGGTTCAGTCATGAATTCATTTTTAAAAAATCAGATGTACATCTCTTCAGAGTTTCTGTTTTCTTCTTGTATCAGTTTTAGTAATTTGTGTTTTTCAAGGGGTTTGTCCATTTTCTCTATGTGTCAAATTTATTGGCACAAAGTTTATAATATTCCTTTGTTTTATTTTAATGTCTATAGGATCTGTGATGATATCCTATCTTTAATTCCTAATATTCATAGTTTGTTTCTGTTCTCTCTCTCTGTTCCTCTTCCCTTGAGTAATATAACTAAAGTGAAAGTCACTTAGTCGTGTCCGACTCTTTGCGACCCCATGGACTAGACAGTCCATGGAATTCTCCAGGCCAGAATACTGGAATGGGTAGCCTTTCCCTTCTCCAGGGCATCTTCCCAACCCAGGGATCGAATCCAGGTCTCCTACCATGCAGGCGGATTCTTTACCAGCTGAGCCACCAGGGGAGCTACCAGAGAACCGAACCTTAGATCACTTATTAAAAATCATTCATCTTTTCCAACATAAACATTAGAGCTATCAGTTCAGTTCAGTCGCTCAGTCACATCCGACTCTTTGCAACCCCATGGACTACAGCACGCCAGGCCTCCCTGTTCATCACCAACTCCCGGAGCTTGCTCAAACTCATGTCCATCGAGTCAGTGATGCCATTCAACCATCTCATCCTCTGTCATGCCCTTCTCCTCCTGCCATCAGTTTTCCCCAGCATCATGGTCTTTTCCAATGAGTCAGTTCTTTGCATCAGGCCACCAAAGTATTGGAGCTTCAGCTTCAGCATCAGTCCTTTCAATGAATATTCAGGACTGATTTCCTTTATGATTGACTGGTTTGATCTTGCAGTCCAAGGGACTCTCAAGAGTCTTCTCCAACACCAGAGTTCAAAAGCATCAATAGTTTTCACTTTAACCACTGCTTCAGCTACAGCCTACAAATTTTGATATGTCATGTTTTTATTGTTATTTAGTTCAACATATTTTCCAGTGTCCTTTGTGATGTTTTATTCATGGGTTATTTAGACGCTTTTAGTTTAATTTTCAAGCATTTGAGGGCATTTTTACAAATATCTTTATCTAATTGATTTCCCGCTGTACTAGGCTAGAGAATATATTTCATATGATTTTAGTGGGTTGTTTTTTTGGCAATTATTGAGACATATTTTATGGTGAATAATCCATGTTCACTTGGGGAAAAAAGTGTTTGTTCTGCTCTTGCTTGGTGGAGTGCCCTATAAATGTCACGTAGATCATTTGGTTGATGCTGTTGTTGAAGTCTTTAAACCCCTAGCTGACTTTCTGTCTCCATGGCTGATCACTTACTGAGAGAGGAATGTTAAAATCTCAGCTGGAGTTGTGGATTTGTCTCCCTTTAGCCTGTTAGTTTTTGCTTCACAAATTTTGAGGCTTCTAAGTGCATACTCACTTATGATTATGATGAATTGAAAATACACTGTATTTCACCTGTGGTTTTAAGGACATTTTTGTGCAAGATATAAACTACCAGGTCTACAGATGTCATTTTTTGGACTATGGACTGCATTATTTTGATGAGGAGTCAACTGTATGTCTCATCCTCGTCTCCTTGTGATATGCTGCTTTTTGAAGTGATCTCTGTATATTTGGTTTTAGTATATTCCTGGGTATGAGTAGTTGGGGTTTTGTTTTAGTTTATTTTTCTTGGTTTTATTGATTTGTGGGTTGATATTTTTCATCAAATTTGGGAAATTTTCAGTTATTATTTCTTCAAGGTTTTTTTTTTTTTTTTTTTGCTCCACTCTCTTCCCTCTCTTTCTGGCACTTAAATTGTTTATATATTGAACTGCTTGATATTGTCCCATGGGTCACTGGGGGTCTTTGTTGTTTTTTTTTTAAAGACTTTTTCTCTCAGCTTAAATTTGGATTGTTGTTATTGGACCTGTCTTCAAGTTCACATGTCATTTATTCTGTAGTCCAATCTACTATTAGACTCATCCAGTGAATTTTTCATTTCAGACTTTGTGTTTTTCAGTTCTACGTTTTCCATGAGATTCCCGCCATTAGAGTTTCCATTCTGTTGAGAATCTCCCTCTCCACACTCATGTCTTTCTTTTGTTTGAAATCTTTCTTTTGTAATTCCAACATCTGTGTTATCTCTGGATCTGTTTTACTGACTGCCTTTTTTTTTTTTTTTTTTTTTCTGGTTACATTTTCTTGCTTCTTTGCATATCTAGTAATTTCTTATTGTGTGCTGGACATTGTGAATCCTATATTGTTGGGGGTCTGGGTCACACTGTGTTCTTTAAAGAGTGTTAAGTTTGTTCTGGCAGAGTTATTTTACTAGCAGCTTGGCCTGATCTGTCAGGGCTTGGCTTGAGGCTTTTTCAGGGCAGGAGCTCAAGCAACCCTTACCCTCAGGCTGGAATAGCCCTGCTCCTGAGAACTGTCATTCTGGGATGTTCAGTGCACTCCCTCCTCTCAGCTGTCTGGACTGCTCCATGCCTCCTGGCACCACATCAACTCTAGACTCCCCAGTCGACTTGCAGTGTAGTGGTTCTCTGCTGGGTCTTGTGCATCCCCGCCCTGCAAATCTATGGCTGACTATTCAGAGACTCGGAGCCCGTGCAGGCTCCTGGGCCTTCTTTGCACAGCTTCCTCGTCTCTGCATATTGCAGACAGCTCAGTAGCCCCAATTTTACCTTTCTCTCCTCTCTTGTTGAGACATTAAAGTACGTTGGAGCTCTGCTTCAGGAAGCTGGGGTGAATGTGGAGCTATCTGTTGTGCAACATCTGGAGACAGTTTCTGCTTGTATTTTGTGCAGTTCAACAGTTGCTTATAGCAGGAGTGTAAGCCTGTGCCCATTAATGTATCATAACCAGAAACAAGAGCCCACTCTCTACTTTTGCAGCCTGTTGCCTTCCATTTGTATTGCACTTCTCAGAGACACCCCCACCCCAGGCCCAACCAAGCCCTTCTTTCCCCTGGACATCATTCAGATGCTGTGTCATCAGTCACACTTCCCTGAGTCTCATCACATCCTCACAGGCCTCTTGTTGGCTGTTTGCCTACCTTCTTCTGGACCGTGAGCACCTCAAAGGGACTGGGCACTGCACTCTGTAGAAACCATTTGCGGATCCTGGCACAGCACAGCTTCAGTAAATGTGGAGGTTGAATTATTGCTAAAGCAGGGACACCTCTATCTCTGCTGCTGACCTCTTAGCTAAGCTAGAGTGGATGTGGGAGAGACCAGGGTGACAGTCCTCAAGTACAAGGGACCTGTGTCTTCGATTTCTCTATGAGGTATAGGCCCAGAGAAGATTTGTGATGTGTTTCAATGATGTTATTCATTTATTCACCCTTTAACAAAAAGTCATGGAGCACCAACCATACGTGAGGGAGGAGTTTGCGGAGGGGCCAGGGGCTTGGCGGGTAGTGTCCAGGGTGCAGGGTGGGCTTGCCTGGGATTTGGGGTAAGGGCTTCATGGCCAGAATAAGGAGGGTGGATATAATCTGGGTGGTGGTGAGGAGCTGTGGGGACAGAGTGGGCTCAAGGGGGACTGGGAAGTAGATGGGAAGTGCTCACCAAAGGCCAGCTGTCTGTCCCCAAGCTGTACCCTGCAGGGTGCCCTGTGTGGACAGATGGGCTCACAGGCAGGCAGTGTCTGACCCAGGTCCACGCAGCTGGCCTCCTAATTCCGAGCAAGGGCTTTCCGCACATGCACTCTGGGCATCCACCCTGCACTGCAGGGCTGTGCAGCCACGACTGCACACATGTGCTCACAGGTGCACACCCACATGAGTGTGCACACATTCACTCTGAGTGCAGGTGGAGGGGCGTCAGGGGGTTGCCTGGCCCTAACCCTAACCCGTATGGTGTGGCCCTTGTGCACGTTTCAGGCCAGCCCTCCTGTCAGGCGCTGGAGGGTAAAGGTGCCAGGGCACCAGGCCAGCCCTGCACAAAGGTTGGTGAGATGGAGGTCCCACAGCTGCACCCCACCCTGTGCTTGTGGGAAAACAACTGTTGTGACTGTGCTCCTCAGTCTTTGGGGCCTGGGGCCACACGGCTTGTCCACCAGAGAGGGCCAGGCAGAGCCAGCATACCTCCTCAGCCCATCCTGGTCCCAGGGTGGCTGCATTCTTGGGGTGCAGGGTGTGTCCCTGCAGGGTACATACACCCTGGCAGGCCCCACCTCTCCCTCACCCCCAAGTTCCTTCTCTTCCTACCTTGCCTTCTTCCCTGTCTCCCTCCCTGAACACTCTCCCTCTCCTCCTGCAGCAACAAAGAAATCAACTGTCATCCACCCCCCACCCCACGGTTCACTCCCTCCTGAGACGCTGATGCACAGACCTGGTCATTAACCTGCCGTCTCCCTCCCCTCCTACGGACAGTCCTCTCTCTCTTTCTCTCTCTGTCTCTCTTTCCTTCCATCTCTCTCTGTCTCTCCTCATTCCCCTTCCCCACCCCCCCCTCTTGAAAAGCAAGAGCAATGGGAGTCAAGATCTTCTCTTGGTGATAATTATTGAAAAGTTCAGTGTAGACAGAAGCAATGCTGTGAGGAGGAGAGGAGGGGAGAATATTAAAATGCATGTGCACAGCTTGGCTTTGCAGCAGATGTTGGCATAATTAGAGAGGAAAAAATTATGAAATTAATTTGTGGTTCAATGTAAATTTCAGCGATGGGGGAAAGCTGGGCTCCAGTCACCTCGTGTGCACAGATAGACACGCACACGCATGCACACACACACACGCATGCAGCACACCCCAGCTGCCAGGGAAGTGGTAATTGTCAGAACCCATCCAGGGGGAGAAACTGGCATGAAAGCCAGGGAGGGGGCCTAGGGTGGGATTCATCCTCTTAAAGGCACAGTGGCTTACCGCAGGAGGAGACTGGAACTGAGCAGGGGCCTTCTGGCTAGTCGAGGTCTGAGTTCAGGCCCCCGATATCACAACAGCCGGAGGACGACCCTCTGACCTCAGCTGAGGACAGATGCACCACGAGGTGCTGGGCCCTCACCCTGTGGGCGTCACTGGTCCCCACATGTGGCCCGTGCTCCAACCGTGGGAGGCGAGGGTGGGTGGGGGCCATCGCCAAATCAGAACAGAGGGTCCCTGCTGGGGGGCAGCAGTTCACACAGTTCTGTGAGCTCAGGCACCTCACCCTGTGGGCGTCACTGCTCCCCACATGTGGCCCGTGCTCCAACCGTGGGAGGCGAGGGTGGGTGGGGGCCATCGCCAAATCAGAACAGAGGGTCCCTGCTGGGGGGCAGCAGTTCACACAGTTCTGTGAGCTCAGGCAGGGAGACTCAGGGATCCCTGAGCAGAGGCAGGGGTGCCAGCTGAGACATTGCTGGAGTGGCACGAGGGAGCCATGGAAAGTTGCTGAGCAGGGGAGGGGTGTGGCAAGTGTGAGGTCCCTCTAGCCAAGCCTCTCAGCCTCTCTCTCTTGTACTCTCTGTCTGCCACCATCCCAGTTCCCTCTCACTTGTCAACTCTTCTCTGGGGGCACCTTCTTTCAAGGAGTCGGGAGGGGGGCCCTGGGGCAGGTGGTAAAGCAGAGACTCACCTCCTGTGGCACCATGGCCAGGCTGGACCAGCTTTCCCCTCCTCCCCCTACTGTGCTGGACCAGCTGAGAGACCCTCTGGGCCTCGGTGTCTGTATCAGCCCAGGGAGGGCTGGCCTGGGCTCTCCATCTGAGTCCTGGGTGCCGCTGCCCTCTGCCTGGCTGCCATCAGGCCCCCACCCCCCGCTGTGAAGCCTGCCAGTAATGATAAACAATCATGAATGAGGCCCCTGCTGCCTGCTCACTGCATCCACATGCTGAGGAAGCACCTCCCGCTCAACCTGGGGGCTCCAGCCAGAGCCTCAGAGCCCCCGGGCCTATATCTCCACTGCTTGGACCCTGAGCCCTCCTGTCGCCCCTCTCAGCTGGGCACATCCCTTCCAGGTGCTCTGGTGCTTGTCCCTAAGGACATTGTGCCCTGTGGCCCTTGTGAGCCATACCTACCTGCAGCGGGCCTCCCTACTGGGCCCCCATCACCCCCACCCCCCCACCATCTCATCCTTTGCCACCTCATACACTGACCTGGGCCATTTTGGCCCCTGTGTCCCCCTGGTGACCCCTCCTCCAGGAAGCCCTCGCTGACCATCCTCTGTAGGCATTGTCAGAGATGTCTGGGCCCCTCTCCTCAGGACCACAAGCCTCTTCAAACAACTCCAGGTACACTGCAGGCCCAGAGTGCCTGCCCACAGGCCCCTAGGAGTGCCCCCATACTCCTGGGAGCCGTGTCCACACGTCCTAGATTCACCATCTCCTTTGACCCTTCTGGGACCTGAGGAGAAGATTGGCCTCCCCAAGCCACAAGCATTGGTGTTGATGAGGACCTGCCTGCGGGCGTCTGAGCTGTTTCTGTGGGGCATCCAGCAGTGGCTCCAGCCCAGTTCCATGGGTGGTCGCTGATCACAGAGCTGCCCAGTGGCAGCTTCGTCACAGTGCAGGGCAGAGGGAGCCACCAGCCCCAGACAGGTGCAGAGGAGATAGCTGGATGGCCTAGGGGCCCCGTGGCTTGTCCAGCCATCATGGCTGGAACCCGCATCCATGTGGACAGAGCACCCGTGTGTCTGCTGCCTTCTCTGGACGGGATCAGACCTTGTGCAGGACTCTGGTCAGAGGCCAGAGCCTCTGCTGAGAACCCCAGTGAGTCTAGCCCTGCCTGGGACCAGGGCTCAAAACCTGGGGGGCCCTCCTTTCATGCCTGGTCAGCTGGTCAGCTTCAGGCTGATGCCACCTCCACACTCAGAGCATGAGGAGAGAGAGGCAGACAGACCAACTCCCGTGCCGTCCTAGCAGGACCGAGCCATGTGGCCCTAGCTGACTGTGCCCCCCGACTGTCTGAGGCCCCCTCGGATCCTGGGAAGCAAAGGGATGACGATGGAGTTGGGGCTCCAAGGGCCCAGGTGGAACAGGTGACTCCCCCTGGCTGACTCCAGCGGGGCTGCCCCCAGTCACAGGCAGAGAGTGCCCAGCCTCCTTGTGCTCTGTTTGTTTCTTTGTTCCAACCTCTAAACTTAAATCCTTATTTACAAGATAAGTAAGAAGTAGCAGGGAGGCTGGGGCTTGGTGAGAAATGTCTGTGTCCATTCTGGTGGGATCCTGTAACGTGTGTGCAAGCGGCCGTGGCGGGGGCTGCGTGTGGAGAGTGCTTGTGCAGGGGCCACGGTCTGTGCACCCGTCCTGTGTGTCTGTGTTGCGTGTGGACTTGCCTTTTCTGGGGTTACTCCCAGCAGCCCCCACCCACTCCACCCCCCAGCTCATTAAGGCTCTCCCATTATTCTGACATTTGTGCGCGTCACGTACCGGCAAGAAGTAATTTACTTAGAAGAAATTAAAAGTTCATTTTAATTGAGCGCACACTGCAGTATGCAAATGAGCGCATTATGCACCCCAAGCAGAAGAAGTAAAAGCAGCGCTTAACCCTCCGCTCGCCAGGCTCCTCAACTCAAGGCTGGGTGCTCCCAGCCTTTCTGAGGCCTTCTGTCCCCAGGTCCCCAGGCGGGAGGGAGCCGGCCACACAAGGAGCCATGCATCCCTCCTGAGCCCTCCGAGAACTTTTTCCAGATGTAACAGCCGAGTGAGCACCGGCGCCCAGGAGCCGCATGAGTGCCAGCACCCTGGGGAGACACCCCAGCTCTGAGCCCATGTGGGCTCAGCCAGGCGCCAGGCTCTCTGGGGCAGGGGTTAGTGTCACCCCAGCTCCAAGAGACCCTGGAACCAGGCTGAGTGCAGCAGAGAATCCCTGAGGCCTGACTGCAGGGGTACCCCAGCATGGTGGGCGATCCTGGCCGCCCCAGATTTGTGACCGGGACTGGTGTCCAGCATGCACTCCGATCCTGTGAGCTGAGACCCTAAGAGCTGGCATGTCACCACAGCCCAGGGCCTGGTCAGACAGGGTGAGGGCCAGGCCCCCCACGTAGACCCTTCCCTGTGCCCAGGCCAGACACACACACCCGCCTCCTGCCATTTACATTTGTGGCCCTCGAGGTTCAAAAGGGACGAGCAGCTTGTCCAAATGATGAAAGAATCTCAAGAAACAGGGTTAGTGTCCATCCTTGGGGCCTGCTTGAGTGCCATTGCGGCCATGTCACCTGGTTAGTGCACCAGGGCCGCCTCTTGTGACCACAGAAAGATGCATTGGCTACTTCCCTGGGCCATGGGGACACCCATGGTGTCCTCTCTCACACCCAGAAGGGCAGCAGGCCTGGTCTCCAGCACAGGCTTCTACCAGGAGGTCTGGTGGATGTCAAAGGTGGGTGTCGAGTTCCAGCTGGGTGCTGGTGGCATGGGGCACCTCGTTTGTCAATGAGGTGTGTCAGGCTACCCACCATGACGTCCAGCATCCCGCAAGGCCTGCAAGTGTGGCCTGGGGCTGGTCTCTGCCCCCATTCACGTGCTTTCCTCCTCCATCCCTCCCTCTGCCTTGCTGTCCCCTGTTGTCCAGCCCTAAGGTGGGGATGACAGGTCAACACTTGCACAGAAGAGCAGGGGAGGGCAGAAACCCGGCTTCCAGAGGGGCCTGGCCCCTGAGCCAGGAGCCGGGCTTCTGCTCGAGCTGTGGTTGGTCCCTAGGCGGTTGTTTTTATGTTGGATTTTCCCTACCTGTCAGACTTGGGATTTTTAATGACAGTGAGAGTGAGGCTGGCTCCCGGGTGTGCACTGACAGCAGCTGCAGGAGGCAGACAGAGCATTTCCCGACCAGCCCACAACACCCACAGACGCAAACAAAGGTGCCATCATGGCGCACGTGGACGCGTGGGCACAGCAGGGCCGAGAAGGCTGTTCCTGCCATCCCTGGGTGTCCGGCCGACTGGGCACAGTCCCTCGGGGCCACTGGCCGCCTGGCTGCAGCCCCTGCTGCCCTGCCGCTCGGTCTGCACCCACCCACACATGGGAGTCTGTGCTCTCCCAGGCGACGGCCCCTCACCTCTGCCCCGCCTCCCAGTCCAGACCTGTTTCATCTCACAGGTTCCCTGAAGAGGGAGGTGTAGGAGTGGGAGGCCGCCACCCCCAGGTGAGGCTCTCAGGCCCTTGGTTGGCCAATGACACTGGGAGAACCCCACCAATCAGGCAGGGGGACCCTGGGGGGGGCGGGTGGCTTCACAGGGCCTGGGAGTCTGCATTCCGAACAGGTGCCTTGGGAGCAGGTGAGGCTCGCCAGGACCACCCCGAGAAGCCCTGTGAGCCACTG
Source organism: Cephalophus harveyi (assembly GCA_006410635.1). NCBI lineage: Eukaryota > Metazoa > Chordata > Mammalia > Artiodactyla > Bovidae > Cephalophus > Cephalophus harveyi. Next base: position 135,454 of record SJYT01032881.1, read on the forward strand.
GCTTGGGGTCCATGGCAAGCTCTCCACCAGCTCACCCCTCTGGATCACCCTGAGGGGTACTCTGGCAGGGGCACAACCAGGAACCCATCAGCACCATTTCCTGGAGGCTGAAGGAGGGGGCAGTGGTCACGGGCCCAGGAGAGATGGGGGTCAGCCTTGGGGCATCTTTCTTCTTGTTCTGCCAGACACAGTGCTGAGTCCTAGACCCTCCTGAGTTCTCCGGGCCCCTAGTTGGGAAGGTGGCTGGTTTCTCTGTAGCTGCTGGGTTCCTGGTTGTGCCCCCTGCCAGGATACCCCTCAGGGTGACCCAGAGGGACTGGGGGCAGGCAGACCCGCTGCTCAGGTGGTTCCCATGCCCCAAAGTGCCCATATCTCCCACTCCAGAGAGGGGAGCTTGGCCCATGGGGGCCCATCTTGAGGGGCCAACCCTGGGGCCTGTTCAACTAGGAGACAGAACTTGTCGGGACCACACCATGTGTGGCCAGCTCCCCCCACTTACTGCAATTGCAGCTCCCAGGCACCCGCGGCTTCCGGCCCATCGGTGCACACCCACCACCTGCCTCCCTGCCCGCAGCCGTGTCCTGTGTCCTCGGGCCCCCTGTGCTAGGCAGTGCACACCCTGTGTGCATCACTGTGGCCCTTGCACTGTGGCTGCTGGCACCACAACCTTCCCGTGTGGGCGTACTGAGCTGTCCCGAGCATGTGCAGTGTGCCCTATGGAGGCATCTCATCTGTGGCCCTGAGGCCCGAGTTCTCGGTCACAGTGCGCAGCTCAGCAGGGATGGAGGGGGCGTGTGGCTAGGGAGCCCCCCCGCCCCGCCGGGGCAGAGTGCCAGGCAGACCTCGCACCCCTGCAGGTGCATCTGGCCGCTGTGAGGGAGCTTGGTGGGAGCAGGAAGTTTCTCTTCTGTGCTGGCATCCACGTGGGCTCCCTGATACCTGACATGGGGCAGAGACTCACCCTGAGGGTCATCCAGGAGCTCATCCAGTCCAGGTGGCCAACAGCTGGCAGGCAGCGACTCCCTGGAATTCCCATGGGTGGTGGGAGAGGCTCTGCGATCGGTTAATGACGTTTGCCCTGACTCAGGAAGGGGCCAGGCCTCTCGTCAGGAACAATATGGCCAGCCTGGCCCGAACTCTCTCTGTGGATGCTGGTCTCTGTCTCTGTGGCCAGCCCTTCACTCAGGTCTCCCAGGTCTTGTGGTTCACAGGCCAGTCCCGATTCTGAAGACGATGAGGTCTTATGTGGTCCTTCGTGGTTTGGGTGGTGTCTGCACCCATGGTGAGGAACAGCCTGAGGCAGTTGGTTGCCACCAGGCATGTGGCAGGGCCCCTCTAGTCCTGCTCACCGTGTGGGTGGGCCGACTGGCCTGCAGTGCCCGCTGGGCCCCGGGGTGGGAGGTTGGTGTCCTCGGGCCGCCGCTGTGTGAAGAACTGGCTCCTGTGAGATGTCACTCCCTGCGTTAGTCGCCCCTGGGGAGCCGGAGCTGCTCGCCTGGCTCTGGTGCATTTTGCCCTTCTGAGCGGGTGTGCTGCCGTCCACCTGAGTGGGAAGTGACCACAGCGCGGGACAGAGTCACCTGAAGACACCAACTGTGCCGGCCGTGCTGGTCGCACTCAGTGTCTCGTTCTGTCCTGCAACAACCTTTGGAATATTGCTGTCCCCCACAGACAAGACGGGGCTCAGAGCAAAGCAGGTGAATCCAGGCCCCGCTTCGCTTGGTCCATCACTGGGGGCCTGCATAATCCCTTCTGGCTCTTGAGACCTCAGAACTCAGCTCCCCAAACATCTCCCTCCTATGTGCCCCCTGCCCCAGCTCCCTCCACTCACCAGTTCACTCCTACATGGCCCTTGGCAAATGCCACCTCGGCCTGGAAGCCCTCCCACCCCTCTGTGCAGACCAGCTTCTTGCTCTAGTTGGGAGGCAGCTGTGGGTACCCTCCATAGTCCATGGCACTGGGCAAATAAACAGGTGAAGATGGGGGAGTGGCTCAGGGACCCCAGGAATCTCCAGTCCCAGAAAAGCACGGGTCAGGGTCAGTAGGGAGGGAGTTTGAGGTCAGTTCCCATGTTGTCTGGCCCCTGAGGAGCCCACATGGGCCCTGCAAAGGGAGGAAGCTGCAGCCTGGCACGTGCAGGGGCCGCCTGGGGTGGGACACAGGGGAGGCTGGGGGAGCGGGGGCCTTCGGGGGGCTGGTTGCACCCCAGGCATGCCCTCCTGGCAAGGCTCCAGACAACAAGCAGGAAAGAGTTAAGTCCTCTGTGAGCAACTGAGAGAAAGAAGTGGTAAACAATTTTTCTCTCCCTCGGCTAAATTAATATGCAAATTCCTAAACCCCCTCCACTCCCTTCCCCTGCCTTGAAATTAGCGAGGTAGGATGCTTGGGCTAATTACGCATTCAAACGAGCGGGCTGTTCGGGCGCTGGGAGGATGCTGAAATGATTGTGCGAAGATGGGCGACAGTCGAGCCGCCCTCCTGCTGCATCTGGAGCAGCTCTCCTGTGCTGTGTGGGCAGATGCCCCCCAGCAGGGGCCGAGCCCCCAGGAGGGACCCTCCGGAGACCCCACACCCTGTCCCTGCTCCGCCCTCCCCACACCCACAGGCAGGATCGCCCGCGACCCCTGTGGGGCTGGCACCGGGCTGAGGGGCTGCGGTGATGGCTGCCACACGGCGGCTGGAGCGGGCAGGGCAGTCCGTTCTGCTGGCGGACAGGGCCTCCGAGCAGGGCGGGCAGGTGGCTGAGCAAGCAGGCCCCTCACTTCCAGCCCCTCTCAGCAGGGCTCTCACAAGCTACTTTATGTACTGTGGCTCTAGGTTCACCTTCATCCCCAGAAGGTGTTTCTCTGCCAAGTGGGCATCTAGACGACAGGAAAGAAGAGGGAACAGGCACCAGAGGTGGGCGGTGTGAGCAGGAAGCAGGCAGGCCCAGGAGCTGACAAGGGCCATAGCCAGGCCACTCTCCTGGTCCTTCCTCTGCCCGCGAGGCTCAGCTCCCTGTCCAGCAGCCCAGGCCATCCACCCCATCCCTGCAGCCTCCAAACACCGCCCCTCCCTCTCGGGTGCTCACACAAGACCCCTTCCTGCCTCCTCCACAACTCCGCTTCAGTTATCCACCAGGGCCCCGCTCCAGAGCTGGTGCCCGAGCCCCCTACACCCTGGGCCACTTCTGAGAAGCCTCTCAGAGTCTGAGACGGTCCCCTCAGTTTGCCTCCAAGCCCTGCAGGACAGCGCCCCATGCTGGGCTCTGTGGCTCTCCTGGTCCTTGGCCCCTGGCTCAGGGCTTATAGATCTGCCCAGAGGTAAGCCAGTGAACAGGCTGACCAGGTGCCCTGCTCTGCAGGACCCCAGGAGTCACAGGGGGAGGGGGCACCCATGCAGGGGTTTAGCAACTGCAGCAGGTTAGGAGGCTAGGTGCGGGCAGATGGGTGGGTGGGCACCAACATCCTTGCCAGGCAGGCAGGACAAGGATCCCCAGGGCCCGGGGGCTGCCCTGGGCTGGACAGGGGTGCAGACCCTCACTTTTCCCACCTGGATGCAGAGGCAGGGCCTGGTTCTGAAGAACACCGGGAAGGGTAATGGAGAGAGCTGTGGTAGGGTGGTCAGGTCATGCCCTCCACACTGGCCTGTCTCCCCATCTGGGGTGAATTAGATGCTGTCCCGAGACCTCGCCTGGTATATACTTCTGGACACAGAACCTCTTATCCCACTTATTAAGCACTCTCCGAAGGCCTCACGGTGCCCAACACCAACCTCAGCAGAAAATGCACAATTCCAGGGCAACCCTTCTCCCCGCAGAGGAGAGATGGGAGGCAGAGGGGACTGGCAGGCAGGCAGATACCCCGGCCCTGCACACCTGCCCTCTCTCTGCTCATTCCGAGGGCAGCCAGGTTTCCAGAGTTGTTGGGGGCGGGGGGATCAGGAAAGCAGGAGCAGGGCTGCAGGGATGGATGGATGGATGGAAGGGTGATATCAAACACTCAATGGGGGTGGCAAGGATGTGGAGTGCGGTCCGACCTTCCCTGACCCAGAGGTGGTACTCGGTCAGAGGGCGGGATGGCCGAGGAAGGCAGATCGCCTGGGGGAGGCAGCGTGTCTCAGTGTGGCCGCCTCAGCTGGGAGCTGCAGCTCCGAGCAGCTGCAGCGGTGATACTGCAAGTGGACGGGGACTGATTAGGAGAGAACCCCAGGGGCAGGAGAGCCCAGAGGTGGGGTGTCCTCGAGGCCTGAGAACACAGGGTCCAAGGCAGCGCTGGTCATCCACCCCACCAGGTGTGACCTGGGTTCCTGGAGGAGGGGTTAGAGTTAGGTAAGATGGCTGGCCGCACCTGACCCCAGCCTGGACCCCACTCCTGACACAGTGCTGGGCACTGGCTGCCCTGGGCAGGGATCTCCGGGAAGGGGGAGAGGCCAAAAAGCTGATCCTTTGGTTTCCTGGAGCCAGCCTCCTCCTGGAGGTGAGGGCTACCCCTACGGGCCCAGGGGCTTTGTCCCTCTGACGGTGATGCATGGCCCCAGTTACTCCCCAAGCGAGCTCTTGGCTGAGAGTTCTGGCGCAGCTGCTGCCCCCCCACCCCCACTCCCAGGCGCTCAGCGATGCCAGGCTGCAGTGCAAATTAACACCATTTGTTCTGCAGAATGTGCTTCATTTCTGTGCTCCACACAGAGCTCATTACCTTGCGGCAGCTCCTCCATCCCCAGCCCACCGCCTGCATTGCACGGGGGAGAGTGCTGGGCCGGGTCCTTGGACCGTGAACTAGAAGGCTGGTGGGCTCTGGGAATCGCTTCTGGGGGGCTCCCGACTTGACACTCCTGCAGCGTCATTTCTGCACCTCCCAGCCCTGTGGCCTTCGGCGAGTGGAAATAGGGGGTGGGAGTGATTTGACCTCTGAGTCCCTGCACTGGCCTCCCAGACAATCAGACCACTTGGCCAAACTGGAGCTCAGCTCTCAGGAAAAGGCATCGAGTCTTATTTTGTCACTGTGGGTGACAGTTGTCAAGTTCAGAGCAGGTAGTTAGACAAAGACTCCACCCAGAGGCCAGGCCGGGCAGGCGAGGCCCCAGGTGGGTTCAGGGAAGGCTGGCAGCCCTGGAGCCCCTGCATGTGGCACAGTGGGTCCAAGAACTGGCCACCTGCCTCTGATCCTGGGCAGTCTCCAGGATGGGACCCTGAGGGCCCTGGAGGGGGCTGGGGGTGAGCACCTGATGCCCAGGGAAGGCCTAGGGGCAAGACTCAGGCCCCAAGGGGCACAGCCACCCTGTGGTCCCCACCTGCCGTAGGAGCCTGGGGTCTTATGGACCCCCTCACATGGTGACTCTCACCATGGTTCCCTGCTTCCAGGGGGTCTCAGGGCAGCCACTTGCCCCACCAACAGTCCCTCCAGAGCTAGGAGACTGGGCTAAGCAGAGGGACCCAGCACAGGACGGCGGCTGGACCCCATAGAGGATCTTGTTAAAGACCTGCCCTGCACTGGCTTCCTCAACTTAGACCAGGGCCCACAGAACGGCCTCCCACGGGCCCCATGTGCTGGCCTCACACTTCCTCCATTGGGCTTCCTCACCCACCTGCCCTGCCCCGACCTGGAGGCTGGGGTCCCAGGGAGGTGCACCTGGGGAGCTCACACTGTGTGTAGAAGCTGCTTGTCCACAGAGCATCTCCTGACCAGGGCAATTCCCCCTGGGGACTCCAGAGTTCTGGAGTTCTTTCCCTGATAGTAGCAACATGGAGGCCACTGGGCCAGAAGGTTCAACAGGGCATCCAGGGCTTCCCCGGTCCATCTTGAGGATGGTCGGGGAGAGAGGTGGCAGGGGTTTATGTAGACCCAGGGTGGCCAATGGCAGTGGCTGGCCTTGGCCAACTGGAGCCTGGTCCCTGACCGCTGGCTTTTCCTAGGGGCAGTTGGGGTGCAGCACCACCCTTCCATGAACTCAGACTAAAAAATGAGAAAGTGGAGGCTCAGAGAGGGCAAAGATCACACAGCAAGCTGGAAGCCGGACTCAGCATCGAGCCCTTTGCCGCCCCCGCCACCTCCACTCCACCCCCTGCCCCTGATGAGCCAAGGCCAGGCTATATAGGCGTCGGTGTGGGGGAGCCGCCTGAACCCCAGGCCTGAGCCCCACCCACCTCACCCTTCTCTCCTGTCTGTCCAGCCCCCACCCCGTCACCCAACAACCCAGCCTCCAGCACCAACAGAACCTCGGCTTCAAGCTCAGACACACAGCCTTGTGTCTGAGAGGTGGGAGGAGTGCTGTCCTGCTCAGGAGCCAGCGTCAGATCAGGGAGCAGAGGAGGGGCACCTAGAGGCAGTCACTGCCCGAGCGGAGCTGCAGAGGTGCTGGCTGCGGGGCTGGGCAGGTGGGGAGAGTGACAGCGATGGGGAGTGTCAGGATGCACCTGGCACTGTGGGAGGGCACCTGCCCAGGGCACCGCTGGCAGGAGGCTCTTGGCAGCCGCCCATGGGCACTGACAGTTGGGCAGTCAACACCTGTCCTGAGGGATTTGGCTGGGTTGTTTGGTTCTCCCATTTCATAGAATGCTACACTGGGACGTGGGGGATCAGGATCCATGCATGTGGAGCACTTGGCCCATCTGTGAGCAGTGGCTGAGGCCACTCAGGGCCAAGCCCCAGGTTGTGAACCCCCAATCATCCTGTCCTTGGTCCCACCAGACATGGCTGGGCCAGGGTGCAGTGACCGTGACCCTGTCCATTGCAACTCAGGGACATGGTGGGGAGACCTGGGGGCCCCCTCACAGGCTGCAGATGGCAGTTAGGGTTCTGTGTGGACTTTGCAAAGGTCTGGGGATGCCCAGTGTGACAAGCATGGGGTAATGTCAGTGTGCGTGGCCCAGAGCATGGGGTCGGGTCCATTTTGCTCCATTATGAAGCCCCGTCTCCATGCATGGAAGCCAACATGTAGCTGTTCGACTGATACAGGATAAGCAACTGGATGGACGGAGGAACAGGTGGATGGGTGGATGGCAAGTGACCAGTGTGGCCACACACGGCAGGTGGGACTTTGTTGGCTGTGCGCTGGTCTTGGTGTGAGGCAAGGGGCCATCAGACACCAGCAAATCATTGAGGGGAACTATAGATGCCTTTCTATCTGGGGCCGCAGAGCAGACAGCTTGTCCGCGTGGGGCAGCTGTTGCTCATGTGAGGTGGCCAGGGTTTGATGCAGTGGGTGGGGGATCTGCTCAGCAGACGCCTGCTCATTCCTGAGACCTTTCTGGGAGGCTAGGTCCCAGGCTCACTTTCTGTGGTGTGGGAAACTATAGAGGCTGTTCTGTCAAGAAACAGAAAGACTCCATGAATATTTCATTAGGGGGTGCTGTGCTGGCCTCCAGGAATGTCTGGCAGGGTCTCCAGGGAGCTGGGAGCCCCGTGCAGGAAGCAGGACTGTGAGATGCCGGGGGCGGGGCGGGGCTTGGAGACAGTGGGGGGCACCAGCCTCTGCCCCTGCAGGTGGCTCTCATGTCCAGCCGACTGGGGTCCTTCATGCTCTGCCTGTCACCGTGCTGGCTTGAGCACCAGCCCATTTCTGTGGACAAAGAAGGGCAGAGGTCCTGGGCCAGCTTCCTCATTGCCCCCAGCACAGCTCCCACGGCCCACACCCTGCCCCATCCAGGCCTATGGCCAGGTCAGAGCTGCTTAGAGGGCAGGGGACCCCAGAGAGGGGCGAGACCTGGTGAGGCTATGGAGCTGGAGCAGCACTGGGACCGGGGTACCCAGAAAGGCTTGATGGGGAGGTGGGCTGTGGTTGGGGGATGTCCCTGCACCCATCACTGGGGGCACAGTGGATGGGCACAGTTGCCCAAAGACCCTGGTGTTCCGAAATCCCCTGCTGGGTGCTCAGACTAGGGCTGCCTCTGCCTGATCAGTGCCTGCCCTGCTGGCTGGAGTGTCAGGGAGGACAATGGAGAGACCTGGGGCTAGACAGGTGACCCCTCAGCCTCAAAGACATGGCCAACCACAGAGCGGGGAAGGCTCTCCACAGGGCCCCGCTGTCCCATTGGCAACTCACCCAGGGAGCTGCCCACTGAGGCCGGGAGCCCTTGCTCTCCTGCTGCTTCCAGGAGCCCCCAGAGTGCTACCCACCCAGTGCACTGAGGCTGCTGGCCCAGTTCCCAGAGATGGCGGCTGGGCTGGGTGCCTCCTTCAGACCCCCATTACCCGCCCCGCGAGGGGGACAGCCTGCCGCTGGGAGCCCCTTCCCTCTGCCCAAGTGACTGCCCGGAACCCAGACCCCTTTCTGCCCACTAAAGCCAGGCCCCTCCATCCCTGCCAGACCCTGCACTTGGCTTTTCAGGCTCTTCCTGACTTGGCAACGCTGGGACCAGCCACTGCCCCGGGTGCAGGCACCAAGGGGGAACCACCACACCCTGCCCTGCCACGCCCCCCATGCACCTTCTGTCTGGGTCTATACCAGGTGCTCTGAGCGTCAAGGAGAACAGCGTCCAGCCCAGGGGTCCCTGGGGTGGCAGTGGTGTCCTGTCTGCTCCTGTGCCCCCAGCCAAAACCTGCATCCCTGTGCCCCTCGACCGAGGTGCTCAGGGCCCGCCCCCCGCCCACCACCACCACGGGTCTTGCCTAGGGAGGGGTGGCCAGGCTCCTGCAGGGCTTTGTCCAGGGAGGCTCTGACACGAGTCCTCCCCAGCCAGGCGGCTCACCCCCACCCCATACCCTCGACAGCTGGGCTCCTTGGCACCACCATCTGAGCTCCTGTGATGGGCACGCTTGGCCGTGGTCCCGCGGGTCTGCACACAGCCCTGCTGCGCCAGGCAGGCGGTGGGGCTTGGGGCAGACGGGAGGAGGGAGGGGAGTCTCGGGATCTCCCAGCCCCTCCAGGTGTCGCCCTCCAACCACCTTTCCCAACCCTGCCTGATTTCCCCGGGTTGGTCTCCAGGAAGAAACAGACATTCAAGGACGGTTTGGGGATGTTCCAAAATGGGGGACAGAGAGGACCTGGCCCTGAGAGCCGTAGGGCTTCTCGGAGTGGAGATGATGCAGCCACAGGACCCGGGTCGGAGGCCCGAGCACCAGGGCAGGCGGTGCTGCCGCGCGGAGCCAGGGACCCGGGCATGGCTACTGGCCGCTTCATTCCCTGCTGCAGGGGCGACTGACCCACTCCCGCACCCAGGACTGCACTTGGGGAGCCTGGGGCTGAGAGAGCCAAATGCGCTGGCCCAGACATGGAGGGCCCAGACCCCCACCGGTCCCCAAAAGCTGGTGCCGAGTCATCCGCGCCCAGGCCAAGACCCGGCCACCTGCCGGATGAGCCCCACACGGCTGTTACCTGTGCTGCGCTGGCCGCCTGCTCCCAGCCGGTCCTCCGTGGCTCCTCTGCCAAGCGGCTGCCGCCTTCAGGATGGGCTGCCAGCAATTTGCCGCGGGTTTTGTTTGTATCGGCCCCGCGCGCCCGCTGGCACCCAAGAGGCCCTGGCCCTGCCGCTCTTCGTGGCAAGTGTCCATCCTCCCCTCCTCGGCGGTCCCTCACCTCACCCTCCTCCCGTCCCCACCGCACCAGCTCGGACGGAGCCGGCCAGCCTCTTGCAGCTGAGTGCAGCCACGCTTCCTTTTTCCGTATTTTAAACGCACACACATACTCTGGCACATGCACACGCGCACACGCCAGGCCCCCGCCCCTGACGACACGCATCCCGTCTGTCGGGAGCAGCTCCAGCCAAGACAGCCCGGCAGTGGGCGGTGGAGACCCAGCTTCTGCACGCCTCCTCCCGCCATCGCCTCCCTCTTCCGCCAACCACCGGGAAGGAGACGGGCCTGAGTCATGCCACCCTTCAGAGACCCCACACAGGTCCACCTGGTCAGCAGTCTGCTCCCTCCGCACCCTGCCCAGCCCCAACATCCCACTGTCCTACTAAAGCCAGGCCCCTCCATCCCTGCCAGACCCTGCACTTGGCTTTTCAGGCTCTTCCTGACTTGGCAACGCTGGGACCAGCCACTGCCCCGGGTGCAGGCACCAAGGGGGAACCACCACACCCTGCCCTGCCACGCCCCCCGTGCACCTTCTGTCTGGGTCTATACCAGGTGCTCTGAGCGTCAAGGAGAACAGCGTCCAGCCCAGGGGTCCCTGGGGTGGCAGTGGTGTCCTGTCTGCTCCTGTGCCCCCAGCCAAAACCTGCATCCCTGTGCCCCTCGACCGAGGTGCTCAGGGGCCGCCCCCCGCCCACCACCACCACGGGTCTTGCCTAGGGAGGGGTGGCCAGGCTCCTGCAGGGCTTTGTCCAGGGAGGCTCTGACACGAGTCCTCCCCAGCCAGGCGGCTCACCCCCACCCCATACCCTCGACAGCTGGGCTCCTTGGCACCACCATCTGAGCTCCTGTGATGGGCACGCTTGGCCGTGGTCCCGCGGGTCTGCACACAGCCCTGCTGCGCCAGGCAGGCGGTGGGGCTTGGGGCAGACGGGAGGAGGGAGGGGAGTCTCGGGATCTCCCAGCCCCTCCAGGTGTCGCCCTCCAACCACCTTTCCCAACCCTGCCTGATTTCCCCGGGTTGGTCTCCAGGAAGAAACAGACATTCAAGGACGGTTTGGGGATGTTCCAAAATGGGGGACAGAGAGGACCTGGCCCTGAGAGCCGTAGGGCTTCTCGGAGTGGAGATGATGCAGCCACAGGACCCGGGAGGGAGGCCCGAGCACCAGGGCAGGCGGTGCTGCCGCGCGGAGCCAGGGACCCGGGCATGGCTACTGGCCGCTTCATTCCCTGCTGCAGGGGCGACTGACCCACTCCCGCACCCAGGACTGCACTTGGGGAGCCTGGGGCTGAGAGAGCCAAATGCGCTGGCCCAGACATGGAGGGCCCAGACCCCCACCGGTCCCCAAAAGCTGGTGCCGAGTCATCCGCGCCCAGGCCAAGACCCGGCCACCTGCCGGATGAGCCCCACGCGGCTGTTACCTGTGCTGCGCTGGCCGCCTGCTCCCAGCCGGTCCTCCGTGGCTCCTCTGCCAAGCGGCTGCCGCCTTCAGGATGGGCTGCCAGCAATTTGCCGCGGGTTTTGTTTGTATCGGCCCCGCGCGCCCGCTGGCACCCAAGAGGCCCTGGCCCTGCCGCTCTTCGTGGCAAGTGTCCATCCTCCCCTCCTCGGCGGTCCCTCACCTCACCCTCCTCCCGTCCCCACCGCACCAGCTCGGACGGAGCCGGCCAGCCTCTTGCAGCTGAGTGCAGCCACGCTTCCTTTTTCCGTATTTTAAACGCACACACATACTCTGGCACATGCACACGCGCACACGCCAGGCCCCCGCCCCTGACGACACGCATCCCGTCTGTCGGGAGCAGCTCCAGCCAAGACAGCCCGGCAGTGGGCGGTGGAGACCCAGCTTCTGCACGCCTCCTCCCGCCATCGCCTCCCTCTTCCGCCAACCACCGGGAAGGAGACGGGCCTGAGTCATGCCACCCTTCAGAGACCCCACACAGGTCCACCTGGTCAGCAGTCTGCTCCCTCCGCACCCTGCCCAGCCCCAACATCCCACTGTCCTGCTGTCCCAGTGATCACGCCCACTCCCCATCCTTCCCTGAGGGGTGCTCGTTTGCGGCGGGCCGACTGCGGGGCTCGTGCTGGGCAGCCAGCTGGGCAAGCGTGGGGCCAGCCTCCTGGAGCCGACAGTGTAGCAGACATGGTGAAGTGTGGCTCTGGGGACACACATGGGCTGTGTGGGGGTGACTGAGTCTGCCTGAGGGGCCAGGGCAGGGCCCCAAGTGAGCGTGAGTGTCCGGACCAACCTCAAACCAGGACCAGAGAAGCAGGAAAAGGGGCCTCACTCCAGGGAGAGGACGGCAGGGTAGCTACCCTGCTGCCAGCTCTGAGCCCGTCCTGGGTCACTCCTGGAACCTGATGTGGTCGGCACTTAGCTACATCTGACCCAGGAGTTGGCCGTGGCCGCCAGAGGCAGGGGATATGGGCAGGTGCAGCTCCCATCCCGACCTCAGGACACAGAGCAAGGAGCTGGGCCTTAGTGACTCCCCAGCAGCTCTTTCCCCTGGACCTCCTGCCTCCCTCCTACCACCGAGAAAACAACCCCTGTTGTACCAAGCCCCTAGCCACGGTCTCAGGGAACCTGCAGATACCACTGTGCCTACAGATGCAGGCGGGAGGCAGGCAGCTCTTAAGATTGTTCCTGCCCTTCTCTGGCTGGGGGTCTGTTTGGGTCAAAGATCACCCAAGAAAATACCTGTCCTCCCTAAGCACCTGGCCTTGCCAGGAACCTCTCTGATCTTCTGTCTCCAGGCCTTGCTTTGCCCTTCTCTCTATGAATTCTTTTCCTACCAATTATTCTAGAAAACTGTAATTGGCTTTAAAACTCCTTGAAGAGCCCCAAGTAGTTAAGAAGGAGAAGTTGCTGCCAGACAGTCCTTCTCTGTGGGGCTGAGGCCCAACGGCCCCTTTGCTCTGCCTGGGCCTGGCCCTCCACACCATCCAGGTGGCTCCAAGGTGACCTCCAGGGCAACCTCTGACCTTGAGCTCACTGGGTCTCCCTCTATGTAGGGTGGGCCCAGGCCCCACTCCCCACCCTCGTTCTCTGGAACATTCCAGCAGCTCCTACCGAGGTACCCCTCTTCCCTTCCTCCTAAGGGCCCCGTTTTAAATTGTATTCAAACGCTCATACAAGTCACCACTGAAACCACCCGGAGAGCAGAGGTCAGTGGCATCCGATTGGTCCCCAGGCTGTGCAGCCATCAGCTCTGTCCACTTCCAGAAAGTTCCATCTCTGACCCCAGCCCAGCCATGTCCGCTTTCTGCCTGGGGTTCCCCACACAGGGTATCACCCACACACAGATCCCCTCTGGGCGCTTTGAGGCTGCTCCGCACCGTGGTCTGCAGCGAGCTGCCTTCCTGTGGGGCTGACCTCTGACCTGTGGGGTTGGCTCCTCCTTCAGCGGCCCTGCCTCCTCCTGTGAAGCTGGTGGCCCCGTCCACAGTGACCACAGGGTACGACCTGGTGGGGCTGTGACGAGAATGAAGCTTTTTAGTGATCCAGGATGGCTCTTAGCCTGGCGGGATAGGAGGAGGCACGATTCCCTGAAAACAAGCCCATCTATCTCAGTCAGGTTGAGGGTCACCCTGCCCTGCACCCCCCCGCCCCTTGGATGAGGTCATGTGACTGTGCTCTGTGTTCGACTGGGTCCACCCAGCCCCAGGGCCCGAGGCCCACGGCCACCCTAGCATCCGCCCCTGTGGGGCGAAACAGCTGCCATCTGTGCGTGGTTGTGGGAGCCAGGTCCCGTGGGATTGAAGAAGCAAAGGTTCCAGACGTCCTGCTGACCCCTGAGCAGGGAGAGCAGGTGTGGCTGCGGGATGATGAATCCATCGTGGGCCTGAGGCTGGCGTGCTCAGGGCAAGGTCAACAGGAGGGCCGCCCATCAGGAAGGTGGACTGGCAGCCTTGGTCTGACCACCAAACTGCACCGGCAGAATGGCCCCAAGCCCAGCGTCCTGGGGATGCCTGTGTGTGCAGCTCCCCGAGGCCCAGCCTCCTCCCAAGGCCCACCCGCAACTTCCCGGGGGCTCCGTCTGTTACGCTGATGGATGGGCTGAGTCAGGGGACCCCAGCTGGGGTCAGCGCCCTACTGCCTGTGGGACTCATGCCTCATTCATCACCAGGGGCTTCTGGCAGGCTGGGCAGGGCAGCTGCACGAGTGCCCAGCACGTGCCTTGAGAGGCCGCCAAGTGGGCCCCTCCTCCCCAGCCAGGGTGGGTGGGTGTGTGGCCAGCCTACACCTGCCTCCCTCAGCCTCCAAAACCCTGGCCAGGCACCACCTGGCAGCCTGGCTGCAGGAGGGGCGTGTGCAGTGAGTCTGTGCAGTGGGCAGAGCCCGGAGCCGGGGAGGCTGCCTGCAGCCGCACCTGGTGACTACACACGCGAGACGTGACCAGCAACCTCGGTGCAGGTTCAGCTCTCCAGGTGCGGCCTCGCAGCGTCGCACCTTCGGTGGCCCTGGGCCTTGGCCTCCAGGCGGCTCTGACAGCGCTGCTCCTGAGGCCTCCTGAGGCTGAGGAGAGCTTGGACAGAAGGGGACCACATGCCGTTGCTGTCTGCCTGCCTGTGAGTGCTGGGGACACACTGAGCACACGGGCTCCAGGTGTGCGTGAACCCACAGGCTGTCTGTGAGTGGGACGGTCCCCGAGTCCTTCCACGGCCCCCTTTCCACCACCGGGCTCCCCAGGGCTGGAAGTGATCTCGGGGTCAGCCCGTCCAGCCCTGCAGCCCGTCCTGAGTCCTGGGTCCCCCATAGCCCTCTCAGCTCTGCAAGGCTGACCAGCGGCACGCAATTAGACGCTGACACCAAGGCCTTGATACGTCTCTCCCACTCTCATTGGTTCAAGTTGGCCTGGCTGTGTGGTCTCGTGTCCGGTTCTGTCCTGATTTGCCCTTGGCCTAAGGGAACGTCAAGCACAGTGAATCCTGGAAGCAAATGGCAGGCATTTCGTCTCCTTTCATGCCTTCTCCTGCTGGCCCCTCCAGCCTCCCTGCTCTTCCTGGAGCTTACACTGGCTCCTGCCCCAGAACTTTTGCACTGTGGCTCCATCAGCCTGGAAGTCGCTTCCTCACCAGGCTTCCTGGGGAGCCTCTGAGAACTTTTCACGTGCCCACACCCTCTGGACTTTCTTTGAGGTGCTGCTGCCGAGAAGCACAATGTTACTGACCCCCAAGAGACTGGCAGCTCCACGAGGGCAGGTGCCTGTCCACAGACTGAGCCGCAGCTGGTAGCTGAATGAGGCAGTGGATGGGAGGGAACTCCCTGCCCATCCATCAACTGTCCATCAGCTTCCCTCTGATGCTGGAGGCCTCTGGCTCCCACTGAGGGTGCCCTGGGACTTGCTGGGACGAGGTCCAGAAGTTACCCCTCGGGGCCTGCACTGAGGCCTGGTCAGGCAGTGGCTCTGACCATCTGGGGGCTCCCTGTGTGCCAGGCCCCACAGGTGAGTGTCACCTGCAGTCACTTCCCCAACAGCCTAGGATGCCCACACAGCCTTCTCCACTTAGACGAGGAAACCCAGGCTTGGACATGAAGTGCCCACAACTCAAACTCCAGGGGCCTGATTGTGACATGCACAGCCCCCTGCCCTGCCTTTGTGGGTGAGTGGGTGGGACCTCCCACACCCTGTCCCCCACCTAGGGTGGGTGGGCGTCTCTGCACATGTGCTGGGCCATGTGAGCTGCGCTGGGGAGTGTGCAAGTAGTCAGGCTGCCAAGGACCGCCAGGTGCTGCTTGGCGGTCCTGCCAGTTTCTAAGACATCTGTCCTCCCACCTGGCAGACATCCGGCCTGCTTGTGAGATCACTGGATTCAGGGTGGGGAGATGGTCAATTGGTGCTGGGAGTTTAAGTTGATTTTCATTAAGGAAGGAGGTGACATAGATGTTTTGAGGGGTAAGAAAGCATTGTGTCTGCAACTTCATGATAATGTAGAGAGAATGGTAAAGAAACGTCAGATATTAATAATTGGGGGAACCAGGAAAAGGTGTGTGACATTTTTCCTATGATTCCCCCAAATTTTCTGTCAGTTTGAAATTGTTTCAAAATGAAAAGTTACAAAATAACAAACATGATAATATTATCAAGTGGGATTTTCTCCTCTGATGTGTTGATGTGAGGAATTCCAAAACGAGGTCCCATGTGGAACTACCCTCAGGTTTCTGAATGGACCACACTTGGAAAAGTGCAGTGTTCTTTCAAATACCATGAGATTCAATCTCGAGTATTTGTTTTCAGCGTGTTGCTTTCAAAGCTGTAGTCAGAGCAATCTGTATTTCCTCTTCTTTCTGTGTTATCTTTATTTGGTTTTGCTATCAGGGTTAAGCTATCCTTGTAAAATAAATTGGGAATCAGTTTTCCTTGACTATTTAGAAGAACTTGCCTGTAAAACCTTCTGAGCCTAAGGCCTTCCTCAAAATAACCTTTAAATTATTTTTTCAGTTTCTTCTTTGGTTGTGTTTATTGGCTTATTTGGATTTTCTACTTCTTTAGGTCAGTTTTGATCACATACATTTCTAGAAAATTATGTATTTCAGTAATATTTAGAATATATTGGTATAGAATTGTGCCTGTTCTTTTGTAATTTTTAAAGTTTTCTCATTGGTTATTATGCCCCCTTTCTTGGCTTCACTCTGTGTTCCAGTTTCTTGTTTTCTGGATCAGATTAAGTTGAAGTTAAGATACTTTATTGTTTGCTTGCTTAATCAAGAAATATCTCTCAGTTGCATCTATCAGTATGCATTTTTCTGTCTCCCAATTTATTTTTTTCTGCCTTATCTTTCTTTTATTGATACTTTCATTGGGTTTATTTTTCTCTTTTCTAACTTTTGATCTGAATGCCTCTTACCCCATGTGTAATAAGGAAAATATTTCATAATAATGAAAATATTTCAAGTGATGTGCCTTTCTTGCTTGGAGAATTCCCATGGGCAGAGGAGCTTCCCGGGCTACAGTCCATGGGGTTGCAAAGAGTTGGACATGACTGAGCAACTAAGCATATATGCCTTTAAGTTCAGCTTGAACTGTATCCCATAGGTATAAAAATGTAAGAATTTCATTGTTATTTTCTAGATACCCTGTAATTATAGTTTTGCTTTTCTTTTTGTTAAAGTAGTCAATTAGGTTATGTTTTAAATTCTAATAGGGAATTGTAACAAACATTTAATTATCAATTTTAATGTGTTGTGGTCTCTGGATTCTGTCTGGATAGTATCTGGGTGTCCAGCCATCCTGGTTTTCTTGGGACTGAGGGGCTTCCCAAAACTCAAGTCCTTTGACACCAAGCGAACCAGGGTGAGCTGGATTCCCTAGCCACCACGGCTTTCTTTGTTGCCGAAAATGTGACTTGTATTAGTACTTGCTACAAAGGAACTTGTGAAGAACATGTTTCCGGATTGTAGGGTGCAAAATTTAAATTTAGATCTACTTAATTAACTTAATTAATAATATTTCTCAGTTCCTCAATATCTATTTTTTTGCTAATTTGATTAGTCAAAAATTAACAGAAGTGCATTAAAGTATATCACCACTGCTGTTGTATCTGTCAATTTTTTCAAACATATTTCGCCTTATAGATTTCACTGCCATTAGTTTTCACATAAAAGTTTATTATCACAAAATTGATAAACCCCTAGCAAGACTGATGAAACTAAAATGAAAGACTCAAATCACCAGTATCAGGAATGAACCAGGGGACTTCCCTGGTGGTCCAGTGGCTAAGAATCCACCTGCCAATGCAGGGGACATGGGTTTAATCCCTGCTCCAGGAAGATTCCTCATGCCGCGTGACAACTAAGCTCGTGCACCACAACTACTAAGTCTGTGCTCTAGAGCCTGCAAGCGGCAGCTGCTGAAGCCCGAGCACCTAGAGCCCATGCTCTGCAACAGGAGAAGCCCCGCAGTGAGAAGCTGCACACCACAGCTAGAGAAAGTCCACGCACAGCAATGAAGACACACCATAATCAAAAATAAAATACACAATAAATTTTAAGAAAGAAAAATGGGAAAAAGACATGAGACATTTCCCCAAAGAGGAGAGGGCAAATAAGCACCTGAGAAGATGCTCAAATCTTTAGTCTTAGGGAAGTGAACACTAAAATCACTACACGTGTACATATCCCGTATCTATCAGAGTGATTAAAATAAATAACGACCACACCAAACGCTGGTGAGGATGCAGAGAACGTGGACCTCTCCAACGTTGCTGCTCTGGGAGTGGGTCATGGTGCAGCCTCTCAGGAGGGCAGTGTGGCAGCCTCCCACGAAACAGTATGAGCAGCTTCCACATGACCTGGCAACTGCACTCTCTGGCATTTACTGCAGAGAAATGAAGACTTACATTCACACTAAAACCTGTCCATGCGTATTCACAGCAGCTTTATTTGCAACAGCAGAAAATGGAGAACAACCCCGATGTCCACTGACAGGTGAATGGTTAAACCAACTGAGGTACAGCCACACCAGGGAACACCCCTCAGCAAAGGAAGAAACAAACCACGTGTGCATGCAGCACCTCGCGTGGCTGCCAACAGTACCGAAAGGTTGCGTACTGTGGGGTCCATTTGTGCCCCATCCCTGAAATGACTTGCCAGGAGTCACAGAGAAAGTGGGGCGGGAGGGGGGCTACCAAAGGCAACAGGAAGACTCCCCGCCAGGGTGGGGATGTTCTGGGTCCTGAGTGCACTGTGCCAGCACCCCAGTGGTGACGTTTTTACGTAGTTTTGCATGATGGGATAAAGGCCACACAGGATCTCTGTGTTATTCCTTACAGCTGCATGTGACTCTCTAATTATCTAAAAATAGTAATAATTTAGGCAAAAAAAAGAAATGACATTAAGGACTAGAAAACCTTGGGAATAGGCCATCTGTGATGGTTTGAGGACTCTGCCATTAGGACTTAGACACAGGTATGTGGTCCGTTCAACTCATTTGTCCATTTGCTACCTATCACTTAGTGCCTTTGAAAGGATTACTGCTGTGGTTTATACACTTCATCAATAAGAAGTGGGCTTAGCTGCCCCAGGGCATGTGAGATCTTAGGTCCCTGACCAGGGATCGAACTGAGTTCCCTTCACTGGAAGGCAGATTTCTTAACCACTGGACCACCAGGGACATCCCAACACTGAAACTTTTATCTCCTTTGCTCTGCACTTGCTGGCCTGTCTTGTCTCATGTAAATTTAACCTTTCTGATTTCCTTTCTTTCAGATATTCTCTTATAGAATTCAACCGTATATAATTTTTTAAAACCAAATCTTAGCTCCTTTGTTTCCCTGGTGTCTCAGACAGTAAAGAATCTGCCTGCAATGCAGGAGACCTGGGTTCGGTTGCTGGGTTGGGAAGATCCCCTGGAGGTGGGAATGGCAGCCCACTCCAGTATTCTTGCCAGAGAATTCCAAGGACAGAGGAGCCTGGTAGGCTACAGTCCGTGGGGTCGCAGTGAGTCAGACACAACTGAGAAACTAAAACACACACATGCACACACTCTCCTTTGTCCTTTTTAAAAAGCACCAAGTCGTGCTTGCTTTGGCAGCGCATATACTAAAATTGGAACGATACAGAGAAGATTAGCATGGCCCCTGTGCAAGGATGACACGCAAATTCGTGAAGCATTCCATATTTTTAATTGAAAGAGACACATGTACCCCAATGTTCATTGCAGCACTGTTTATAATAGCCAGGACATGGAAACAACCTAGATGTCCATCAGCAGGTGAATGGATAAGAAAGCTGTGGTACAGATACACAATGGAGTATTACTCAGCCATCAAAAAGAATTCATTTGAATCAGTTCTAATGAGATGGATGAAACTGGAACCTATTATACAGAGTGAAGTAAGCCAGAAAGAAAAACACCAATACAGTATACTGACACATATATATGGAATTTAAAAAGATGGCAATGATGACCCTGTATGCGAGACAGCAAAAGAGACACAGATGTATAGAACGGACTTTTGGACTCTGTGGGAGAGGGAGAGGGTGGGATGATTTGGGAGAATGGCATTGAAACATGTATACTATCATGTAAGAATGAAGAACCAGCCTATGTTCGATACAGGATACAGGATGCTCGGGGCTGGTACACGGGGATGATCCAGAGAGAGGATGTGGGAGGGGGATTCAGGATTGGGATCTCATATACACCCATGGTGGATTCATGTCAATGTATGGCAAAACCAATACGGTATTGTAAAGTAAAATAAAGTAAAAATTAAAAAAAAAAATAAAGATCACTGCTGAGTTTATAAAAGGCTGAATGGTGACAAGGCAGGCAACCAAGAGGCCATTCAAGAATCTAGGCTAAAGAGGATGGTGGCTTGGGCCAGATTAGCAGCTGATGAAAGTGATAAGCAATGGTCAGATTTGGATGTATCTTGGAAATAAAGCCAGCAGAATTTCCTAATAGACTGAACATGAGGTGTGAGAGAAAGAGATGATGCTAGAGTTTCTTAATCTGTTGCTATAAGGAGAGAGCTCTTCATTAACAAAGAAGATCATTCGATAAGCCCAGTAACAGCCATCCTGTGGAAACTAAAAGTTTCGCAGTCCCTAAGAGATGCCTACTCTTGGGTAGAGACTCTCTCTTTTTTTTTTTTGGCTGTGTTTTGTCTTCGTTGCTGGTCAAGGGCTTTTTTCTAGTTGAGAAGTGGGCGCTGCTGTCTAGACGCAGTGAACAGGCTTCTCATTGCAGTGGCTTGTCTTATGGGGCTTCCCAGGGGGTATAGGGATAAAGAATCTGCCTGCCAATGAAGAAGATGCAGAAGCAGTATCAATCCCTGGGTCAGGAAGATCTTCTGGAGTAGGAAATGGCAACCTGCTCCAATATTCTTGCCTGGAGAATTCCACAGACAGAGGAGCCTGGCAGGCTACAGTCCATGGGGTCACAAAGAGTCATGGTGTTGCAAAGAGTCGGACACAACTGAGCATGCACACACTCACACTCTTGTTGTCAAGCAGAGGTTTTATGTTCAGGGGATTTAGTAGTTGAGTACGTGGGCTCAGAAGTTGCAACTCATAGGCTTTAGAGTGCAGGCTCAGTAGTTGTGACCCAGGGGCTTAGTTGCTCTGTGACATGTAAAATCTTCCTGGACCAGGGATCAAACTCGTGTCCCCTGAACTGGTAGGTTGATTCTTATCCACTGTACCACTAGGGAAGTCCTTGGGCAGAGGTTTTATAACCTCTTAAAGGTAGGCCTGGGTGGGTGGATGATGAGAAATCTAACAAAATTCTCCCCATGACTGGTTGGTTCCATTAAGTGTCCAATACCAGCCTCTGCTGAGATTTAAAGAATAAAACAAACTATAATAGCCAACATTTCTGAATATAAATCCTGGGCCTGCCCCTTACCAACTTTGCAACCTTATAAAAGTTTCTTAACCTCTCTGAATCTTAGTTCTCTTGTCTGTGAAATGGGGACATGACTTATCTGCTAGTACCTTATGAAGACTGTGCTGTGCCATGCTTAGTCACTCAGGTGTGTCTGACTCTTTGGGACCCCATGGACTGTAGTCCACCAGGCTCCACTGTCCATGGGGATTCTCCAGGCAAGAATACTGGAGTGGGCTGCCATGCCCTCCTCCAGGGGATCTTCCCAAGCCAGGGATTGAACCCAGGTCTCCCGCATTCACCAGAGAAGCCTAAGAATACTGGAATGGGTAGCCTATCCCTTCTCTGGGGGAACTTCCTGACCCAGGAATCGAACAGGGGTCTCCTGCATTGCAGGCAGATTCTTTACCAACTGAGCCACCTGGGAAGCTATGAGGGAATTACTTAGTAGTTCAGTGGTTAGGACTCTGTGCCTCCACTGCCAGGGGCCCAGGTTCAGGTTCGATCTCAGGTCAGGGAACTAAGATCCTGCAAGCTGTGCAGTGTGGCCAAAAAATAAATAAACAAGGAAATAAAGGTTAAACAGAAAAAAAAAAGATTAGATGAGGTAATGTATGTAAAATTCTTTGTGTAGTGCTTGGCACACCTGTTATGCAATAAATATTTTATTTGTTGATAGATGCAATGGAAGTAACGTTTTTAGTTTTGTAATTACTATGACTCCCAGCGCAAGAGGTGATTAAGAAACAGATCACAAACTGAGAACACAGGAAATCACTGACATGACTCAAATACTAGCAGGATAGTCACAGTGTTTTTGAGTTGAGACATAAAGCAACTACCTAAGCCCATCTGCAGAGAGACTGAGACACTTATTTAAGCTCATAAGATACTTTAGAGTAAGCACAGGACTAGAGCCAGAAAATGTCCTTAAAGTATTAATGGGGTAAATTGAGGACAAATAAAAATTTACATGGAAACTTAGCTCAAAAAGATGTAAGGTTGTTGGGAATAAGCTAAAAATATAAAGAGATTAAGAAAGATTAATGTGAACTCATAACTGACATATACACAAGCAAATGGAGGAAACTCGATGGGTTTGTCATTGGGGAGGGCACTATAGTTGGCCACAAACAGGATAGCTCTGATTCAGATGATAACTGTGGACTAACACACAGCTGGGTCTGTTTCCTGGCGTCCTGGGTCCTTGTGGCTTAAGAAGATGCCAGTTGTAAAGTTCACTTGGGACATTTCAGAAAGGTAGCATGGAGGAGTGGAATGTAGACCTGGAGTTGGAAAAAGTTCTTGCACATGCCCCTCTCCATTTAGAGGGGCAGAGCATTTCAGGCGGTGCATCCTTGGAAGATATTCAGGCTCTGTGCAGACACACAGGATAGTAGTCTAGTCCAGAAACACTATCTGTGGCTCCATGGGCAAGTCACTTAACCAAAAAGTTTCATCTGAGAGAGGAAGTCAACACCAGCCCAGTAAAATACATGAAGCGGTGCAGCAGGGTTTGAAAAGAGCAGGGGTCACTCCAACTCAATTATATTCAACACATTTATTGACCGTCTGCGCTCCTAACTGCCAGGAGCTCCTTAGTGAACCAGACAGACATGGCTCCTGCACTCACATAACTTGTAATTTGTCTAGAGGGTCTTACAACTTGTCTACAGACAAACAACTTCAATATGGCAAGGTAAGTACTTTCATAAAGAGTCAAAACGAGGACTAGTAAAAATGTATACAGAAGCTTTTACTGTAAAATATGAGAGAGAAACAGACTGTAATAAGCAAAGAAATATAGAAAAACAGAAGAGAGCCATATAGGGAGGGTACTGTGGGGGCATCGAAGGGGAGCAGTTAGTCCAGTCTTATGTAAGAGCTTCCTGGAGGAAGTGACAGAAAACTGAGATCTAATCAAACATGAATTTGCTGCCAGGGTACTTTATTGATGAACCCATGATTAGTTATTTGATTTTTATTGGTGATCTACAATTGTTGCCAGGGATTACAAAAGACTAGAAAGTAAAATGCAATAGACTGAAGGATTGTAAGAAACAAAATTGGCCAATTTAATGTCTACTCTTCCCCTAGAGACTGACGTGACAAATAATACAGACACATATGACTCAAGTTGCTCCAGAAACCCCACTTCCAGATTGCATTTACATCACTGCCACAATAGAGAACTTTAAGCAGGATTGTACAAAAAGCATACAAATGACAACAAAAATCAGAAATCATGTGATACATGATGTAAGCCACACCACACATATACAGAATACATAAAACAAATAATATAGACAATAAACTCATTAAAATAGAATGCAGAGATGTGTTACACTACAATTATTCTGAACTAAACAAAATTTCAAGAAAAACAAACAAGTATGTAATCTGACTGCCCCAAGGAATGATTTATATTTTTGATGCTGATGAAATCTCATCAACAAAAAGTACTACAACATTCTCTATTACGACTCTAATTTTCATCAAAACAGACTTTTTTTACATTCAGAGGTTTACCCTGCATTTATTGGCAGTCAGGAGCATTTCCTCAAATATGAATTTGCTCTGAAATCTTTTACCTTCTGTACTATTTCTTGTACCAGTCATATTGATTAATTGGAGCAAAACAGGAAGCAATCATTCATTATGTGATGTCTCCAAAGTACTTCATTTCTGATTAATAATCAAATTCCCTCAAATTATATTAATTACTGCTTCACCATTCTACATATGTGATGAGAAAAATTTTTTAATTTATTATTATTGGGACACTTATTCCAATCTTGGTTTGGAACTACAGTAAACCTCCATTAGCTGAATCTTTTGAGAATATGAACTCTTAGCTAATGGGTCTTTCTGATGAACTGAACAATAGTCAAAACACTTCAAAATGTCTTAAAGAACATGAGAGCCTTGTGAAACATAGCAGAGGTTCTGCTAGAAAAAGAAGGACAAAGGAAGAAGAGACGAAGGAAGAGGAGGACAGAAGTATAAGAAGAGGAGGAGGGTGGAACAGAAAGGGGAGGAGCAAGAAAAAAATGGAAGGGACTTCCCCTGTGGTCCAGTGGTTGAGAATCTGCCTTTCAATGCAGGGGTCTTGGATTTGATCCCTGGTCAGGGAACTAAGAACCCACGTGCTGCTGTGGGTTAATTAGGCCCAAGAGCGGCAACTACTGAATCCAAGTGCCACAGCTAGAGAAGTCCATGTGCCACGACAAAGACCCAGCCCAGCCAAAAGTTAAATAAATAAATTCAAAATTCTCTTAGAAACCAACGAGAGAGATGGAAAGAAGGTTGAGTCTAGGGATACTTTCACACTCAAATAAATTTGAGAAGCAACATGTCCTATCTTATGTAACCAAGGATATTCTTTTTCTGAAGACCTCTGACAGTACAGACCATGCCATTTTATGGAGTGAAGGTTAAGAAACGCAGCCCCAGGCTACTCCTTGTGCCAGGGACAGTGAGCTAATATGTTATTCCTGCTCTATTTTCCATAGCCCTTTCCACATGTTTTACTGCACTTTAATTCTTTACTTCCACAAAGTCTCTGCTATTCATCCCCACTCTGTTTGAGAGCTGTTATCCAGTCCCCATGCCTTTTGGAGTACTTGGCAAAAAGGAAGTAATCAATAAATCTTTGCTTTACACATAGTAGGGGGGTCAATAAATATTTGCTGAGCTACCAGATAAATACTTTGTAGAGTACCTTAAATATATCTTAGTGATGATCAGCTGAATAGCTTTTCTGATTCTTTTCCAGTAAAAATTTTCTCTCCAACCCACTGAATTATTTCATATATTTTACCAATCTTGTTTATCATTAGTATATAGCTAGTTGAAGACTTATTTTCCTATTCTTAAAACAACAGCAAGGCTTCTGAGAATGAAAAAAAAAGTGACTATCCTATTTAATCCTAGCTGTGCTAGAGAGATCTAATTTGCAAAATATAAAATAATGATATGAATAATTTGTACCCAGACAACATACTACTACCCAGAGGTCCAGTGATTTATAAGATTGTCTATTATTGCCTTGAGTGGAACATCTTTTGTAAAGCAGCCAAAGTATTTTGTACACAACCTTCCCATTAATCACATCCCCCAAGGAAATATATGGGTTGAACACACCATTGCTCTAATTCACAAAGGTAGAGAGAGAAGGTGCAGAAGCAAAGTGATTTTTCAAGTTTACCTAAGGTCTCACCATGTAAGTGGTTGGAAAGAGTGGGCTGGCTTCTAGCTTGCCTTGAGACTTTGTTCTCCCCAATTCTTAGTTTTATTCAAAGTACAAGAGAGCAAGCAATTTAATATCGATGTCTCCAATACATCATCCATATGAAGGATGGAACTGCAACATTAATATGCAAATAAGCTGAATATAAAGTATCTAATCTTACTAAGCACAGTGCTCCCTGTTTCTCAGAAAAATTTATGTCTATATGAAAAGAGAATAAAATTGCAGAGGATATTCAATAATGTATATTCATTAACATATGAAGTGGAACACTGTATTCCACTCTTAGGATTAACCCCTAGAGTTTGGGAAGAAAGAAAATAAAAGTGCCTATAGGCATTTGGTATCAATACTCTTTCTGCAAATACTCTCTCTAAAGGCTTTAAAGTTATGAGGAAAATCTCAGATAAATGGCTGAAAGGTGGTTCCACAAAACCAGTAATTAACCCTGCATCATTTTCTTTTTTCTTCAAGACTGAAAGCATTAATTATTAGCATCAAGCATATAGGTCTGTCTCCAGATGTCAAGAAGCTGGTGATCAGAAATGGATGCTAGGATATGCTGTCATCTAGAATCTACTTCCCACATGTGGGGAGGAACGGAATCCAGTCCCTCTGTTCCCCAAAGCTCTCTGTAGACTTTGCTGCCTCCTTTCTGCACAATGAGAAAAAAAATTAACAGAAAACATTCCCTTGAGGTGTTTGGAATAGGTGAACTCTTTGATCTTATAGGGCTTCCCTGGTGGCTCAAATGGTAAAGAATCTGCCTGCAATGCAGGAGACTTGGGTTCGATCCCTGGGTTGGGATGATCCCCTAGAAAAGGAAATGGCAATCCACTCCAATATTCTTGTCTGAAAAATCCTATGGACAGAAGAACCTGGTAGGCTACAGTCCATGGGGTTGCAAAGAGCGACTAACACTTTCACTTCACAGTTTTGGTCTTATTAGGAGGTGAGGAAAATAGGAAAGAAACCAAGAGCATGC
Source organism: Cephalophus harveyi (assembly GCA_006410635.1). NCBI lineage: Eukaryota > Metazoa > Chordata > Mammalia > Artiodactyla > Bovidae > Cephalophus > Cephalophus harveyi. The sequence continues at coordinate 161,507 of SJYT01032881.1, forward strand.
ATCTAAACAGGATTAAGTTATTATTATTCCTAATAACAATGACAAGAACTAAAACCCATACATGTTTAGCATTTCACTATTTATAAACACTTTCCATCCATTTTCTCATTTGATTCTCAAAACAATCCTGTGAGATAATTAAGATGGATATTTACTCTAACTTTCAACTGTGAAAATTAAAAATACACAGAGAAGTAGATCAAGCAGTGTTAATAATCTGAATATCCATCTTCTGGATCTCACAATATGAACATCCTGCAGTACATGTACATTTATTTTTTGCTTAAGTATTTTAGCAGATTATAAGCAACATGGGATTTAACCTCTTCACATTTTACAAAATTAATAATACTTCTCTAATATCATTTCCCATCCAAATTGTAATCAGATAGCCCCAGGTGTAATATAAGCATTATTTCTCATTTTGCAGATGTGACTTTTTTTGACATAACAAAATGAATCAACAGGCTTGAGGACACAAAGATAATAAACAAGGAACCTGAGAACTCAGGTTTAGAATTCATGATTTCTTGGTCTCAATTCTTCTCACTTTGAAGCAAACTTCCATAAAAATAGTCTCAATTGGAAGAAGGCAGAAAAGCTACATAGACAGACCTCTGTATTATTTGAGCAGAAGTGATCTTAAGAAAATGTAAAGCGAATATGTGAGTTTATCTTCAACAATGTCTTATTTTTAGTGGCCCTTCTCATTCCCCGTAGTTCTGTGTTTACCCTCCCCAACTCACCCTTCATTGTCCCTAATTCAAACCCCGGTCAATAGTACCAATATTTGTTGTTGTTCAGTCATTCAGTCGTGTCCAACTCTTTCTGACCCCATGGACTGTAGCTTACCAGGCTCCTCTGTCCTTGCTGGGATTTCCCAGGCAAGAATACTGGAGTGGGTTGCCATTTTCTCCTCTAGGGGATCTTCCTGACCCAGAGATTGAACCCAAGTCTCCTTCATTGGCAGGCAGATTCTTTGGAGCTGAGCCAATATATTGGCTGTCTAAATAACCTGCCTCTTGAGAAATCTGTATGCAGGTCAGGAAGCAACAGTTAGGACTGGACATGGAACAATAGACTGGTTCCAAATAGGAAAAGGAGTATGTCAAGGCTGTATATTGTCACCCTGCTTATTTAACTTCTATGCAGAGTACATCATGAGAAACACTGGACTGGAAGAAACACAAGCTGGAATCAAGATTGCCGGGAGAAATATCAATAGCCTCAGATATGCAGATGACACCACCCTTATGGCAGAAAGTGAAGAGGAACTAAAAAGCCTCTTGATGAAAGTAAAAGAGGAGAGTGAAAAAGCTGGCTTAAAGCTCAACATTCAGAAAATGAAGATCATGGCATCCGGTCCCATCACTTCATGGGAAATAGACGGGGAAACAGTGGAAACAGTGTCAGACTTTATTTTTTTTTGGGCTCCAAAATCACTGCAGATGGTGACTGCAGCCATGAAATTAAAAGACGCTTGCTCCTTGGAAGAAAAGTTATGACCAACCTAGATAGTATATTCAAAAGCAGAGACATTACTTTGCCGACTAAGGTCCATCTAGTCAAGGCTATGGTTTTTCTAGTAGTCATGTATGGATGTGAGAGTTGGACTGTGAAGAAGGCTGAGTGCCAAAGAATTGATGCTTTTGAACTGTGGTGCTGGAGAAGACTCTTGAGAGTCCCTTGGACTGCAAGGAGATCCAACCAGTCCATTCTGAAGATCAGCCCTGGGATTTCTTTGGAAGGAATGAGGCTAAAGCTGAAACTCCAGTACTTTGGCCACCTCATGAGAAGAGTTGACTCATTGGAAAAGACTTTGATGCTGGGAGGGATTGGGGGCAGGAAAAGAAGGGGACGACCAAGGATGAGATGGCTGGATGGCATCACTGACTCAATGGACGCGAGTCTGAGTGAACTGCAGGAGTTGGTGATGAACAGGGAGGCCTGGCGTGCTGCGATTCATGGGGTCGCAAAGAGTCGGACACGACTGAGCGACTGAACTGAATTGAAGTGCCCTATCAATGCTTCCTTCTCCCTATCTACAAGGTCAACACCATCTTGCAGCCATCAAAAATCTTAAGAGAGCCTGATAGACTCATCTCTCTGAGATGAGTTACTGACACCATGAACCCCTCTGAGTATTCCTGGAACTATAGAGATGACATTATTTTGCCTCATAGAATCAACAAATTATTCTGATGTCATGATTCTTACAATACCACGAGCATTAGCAATGTATTCCTGCTTAGCTCAAAAGTGTATATTCACTTTATACAATTCCCCTTGTAGATTTATGCAATCTCTGCAGTAAAAGGTTTCCTCTCCCATTTAAATGTTTTACCATCTTCTCCCACTTTCAGCCCCTTTCCCTCATCACAAGTATTACACATGTAAGCAATGGTAGACTCAGCTTGCCATTCAAGATTCACCTCCAGTCCACAAATGTTTGCATTTTCTCCTTCTAGGTTCCTGGCATCTTTTGACAAGACCTGCAATGGTTACTGAAAATTTTCCAGATGGATGTGGGTATGTTCCAAATCATAACATCAAAGGTATCTCTTGGCTCAACTCACTTGTTTAGTCTAAATGGATCAGACAAATACAAAAACATTATATAAATTTTAGGTGTCACCCAAGGGAAAGAATGTAAAACATTCTAAAATAAAGAGAAATTCTGGTCATCATTTGGCTACTCTAGAAATGTGATAAGACAAAGCCATGTCATGTTGCCAAGTCCTGGAGAACTAGGGAGGAGTCGGTTTAACCAGAACATATCTGATTCCAGGCTCAAGATGCTTAGGCAGGAATTCAGGTTAGCGATTCCTAGTTCCATACAAAGCACATTACACAATAACAATAGTCAAAAGCTTTGTGTGTGATAGATCCTTTCCAGGATTGCCCTGTATTGACATGCAACGTATAAGAAAATGCTTTTAAGGAATATTCCCTCATACTAGAATATCAGATATGCAAAATAGCCCAGGAGGTCTTCCCTGTCATCCCTGAAATCATGTTATAATTGTATCAGCCATAGTTCTTGATTACAACCAATAGAATCTACTTGGCATAATTAAAGGGGAAAAAAGAATTTATTAAAAGATATTTTAGCTCAAGGCAGGAGAAGAAGGAGACAACAGAGGACAACATGGTTGGATGGCATCACTGACTTAATGGACATGAGTCTGAGCAAGCTTCAGGAGATGGTGAAGGACAGATGCTGCAGTCCACGGGGCTGCAAAGAGGCAGACATGACAGAGCAACTGAACAACAATTTTAGTTCACAGATTCATTAAACTAGCTGCAAAAACAGGTTAGAGTTGAAGCTCCCAGGAATAATGCCTAAAACTACACAGAACTGACCCAGTGGAGAAATTGCCTGCTGTGTATAAATTCCTGGAACCTGATGACTGCTACCAGCATCAATGCCACTGCAATCTGTGACTCGGGGAAAGGCTATATACCTTTACAGCCACCTGTGTCAACAACCCAGAGCTCCAGACAGAGTTAGCTGCTCCCTCATATTGTTCACATCTGAACTGAAGTTTCATGCTCATGTCTGATTGGAGAGTCCAGCCCCGTCCCAACTCTTATTAATCACTCACTATGTGTCATGCCTTCTTCTAAGCCTTTCATAAGAATTAAATCACTTAAGCCTCATGACAACCCTCAAAGGCTGGCTCAAGATTATTCCTTTTTATAGGACTAATAAGAGCTTGTAAGGCACATAAGGGCTTCCCTGGTGGCTCAGTGGTAAAGAGTCCATCTGCAATGCAGGAGATGCAGATAATGCAGGTTTGATCTATGGGTCAGGAAGATCACCTGGAGGGGGACACAACCCTCTCCAGTATTCTTGCCTGAAGAATCCCATGGACAGAGAAGTCTGGTGGGCTACATACAGTTCATGGGGTCAATGACCCCATGAATCGAAGCACTCCAGGCCTCCCTGTCTATTATCAACTCCCAGAGTTCACTCAAACTCATGTCCATCGAGTCAGTGATGCCATCCAGCCATCTCAACCTCTGTTGTCCCCCTCTACTCCTGCCCCCAATCCCTCCCAGCATCAGAGTCTTTTCCAATGAGTCAACTCTTCACATGAGCTGGCCAAATATTGGAGTTTCAGCTTCAGCATCAGTCCTTCAGATGAACACCCCAGGACTGAACACTTCCAATGATCACCCAGGACTGATCTCCTTTAGAATGGACTGGTTGGATCTCCTTGCATATTAGTGTCCCCTGAAATTTTTTCTCATGGTCATCACTAGAAGCCTATGAATGTGGGTATGAGTCTATGCTATTTACTGTGTTTTACACTCTGTAATCTGTCTCTTATACACATCTGAATGTGTATAAGAGACAGATGAACATACAGTTCATGGGGTCAATGACCCCATGAATCGAAGCACTCCAGGCCTCCCTGTCTATTATCAACTCCCAGAGTTCACTCAAACTCATGTCCATCGAGTCAGTGATGCCATCCAGCCATCTCAACCTCTGTTGTCCCCCTCTACTCCTGCCCCCAATCCCTCCCAGCATCAGAGTCTTTTCCAATGAGTCAACTCTTCACATGAGCTGGCCAAATATTGGAGTTTCAGCTTCAGCATCAGTCCTTCAGATGAACACCCCAGGACTGAACACTTCCAATGATCACCCAGGACTGATCTCCTTTAGAATGGACTGGTTGGATCTCCTTGCATATTAGTGTCCCCTGAAATTTTTTCTCATGGTCATCACTAGAAGCCTATGAATGTGGGTATGAGTCTATGCTATTTACTGTGTTTTACACTCTGTAATTGCCTCTAAAGATAGCAGCCTCAGTTGCTTTCCACCCTGCGTACGTTGCTGCCCCTCCCATCAAAAGCCAGAGCACACTTTCCCAGATCCTTAAACCTGGGTTTCTCTTGTGACCATCTTTAATCAACGGGGTGCAGCAGAGTGAAAATATGCCTAGGTTTAGCAGCTGTGGCAGAGAAGGAAACGGCAACCCACTCCAGCATTCTTCCCTGGAGAATCCTGTGGATGGAGGGGCCTGGTGGGCTGCCATCTACGGGGTCACACAGAGATGGACACGACTGAAGCAACTTAGCATTCATGCAAGCATTGGAGAAGGAAATGGCAACCCACTCCAGTATTCTTGTCTGGAGAATCCCAGGGACAGAGGAGCCTGGTGGGCTGCCGTCTATGGGGTTGCACAGAGTTGGACACGACTGAAGCGACTTAACAGCAGCAGCAGCAGTGGCTGTGGCAGCTTCTGTTTTCTCCCTGGGGGAACAAGTTGCTATGTAAGAAACCCTACTACCTTCAGCCCACCATGCAGTGAGAGGCCACATGGAGAAGAACCAAAGAGCTCAGTCACAGACATGAACAGAGTACAAAGACACGTGTTCCCTGAAGAATCATCCCAAGCCAGCCCCTAGTCATTCAAACCATCCCTTGAAGCCCCAGACATCCTTGTTCTGCTTTGTAAAAATTTCTGACCTGCAAATAAAATGGCTGTGACCTTAAGCTTTTAATTCCAGAATAGGTCATTACATAGCAATAGAAAACTAACATACACATTAACTATATACTTACCCAGGTATACATAAAATAAAATTTATTTATTTACTTTTGGTTGCACTGGGCCTTTGTTGCTGTGCTCAGGATTTCTCTAACTGCAGTGAGCAGGCACTACTCTTCATTGTGGTGTGTTGGCTTCGCTTTGCGGTGGCTTCTCTCATTATGGAACATAGGCTCTAGGTGAATGGGCTTCAGTAGTCGCAGCACATAGGCTCAGTAATTGCGGCACAGAGACTTTAGTTGCTCCAGGACATGTGGAATCTTCCCAGCCAGGGATCGAATCTGTGTCCCCTGCATTTGGCAGGTGGATTCTTAGCTACTAAACCACCAGTTGCTGCTGCTGCTGCTAAGTCACTTCAGTCGTGTCCGACTCCGTGTGACCCCATAGACGGCAGCCCACCAGGCTCCCCCATCCTTGGGATTCTCCAGGCAAGAACACTGGAGTGGGTTGCCATTTCCTTCTCCAATGCATGAAAGTGAAAAGTGAAAGTGAAGTCACTCAGTCATGCCTGACTTCACGACCCTATGGACTGCAGTCTACCAGGTTCCTCCATCCATGGAATTTTCCAGGCAAGAGTACTGGAGTGGGTTGGGAAGTCCCTAAATGAAAATTTTGCCTCTCATTAAATAATCTTCCAAAGCAGTGGTCAGCAAACTTTTTCTTAAGGGCTTACATACTATTTTAAGCTTTGTAGGCCAAGAGGCAAAACTGAGGCTATTATACAAGTGCTTATATAACTAGTTAAAATGTAAAAACCATTCCTAGCTCAAGGGCCAGCTCACCAGACAGCTCACCAGATTAGGCCCATAAGCAACAATTTGTGGATCCTTGCTCTGGAAACATCATTTTTGATGTTTGCAGTGTATTTCCTATAGGAATATCCTATAACTTACTTAATCAAGTCCCTGTTCTTAAGCATTTAGTTTTACAATTTCAAAAATAATTCTTCAACAGATCTTGTGACTAATGCTTCAATAAATCTTTGTCCATATTCATGGTTACTTCCTTACAGTAAATCCCTCAAACTGGAATTGCTAGGTCAAAGAGAGTATTCATTATGCCAAAATACCCTCTGAAACTACCATACCTGTGTACGATCTTATCAGCAACATATAACAGAGCTCTGTAGCAGTTTATGACTATTTTAAGGGTTTGTTTAAAAAAAAAAAAAAAAAAAAACTTTGAATTTCACATTGGTGAGCAGAGTGTGAGCAGAGTGTGTCTCTATTCCTTAGTCAGGGGTGATCTTTTTCTCCTTGGGCTGTGTTCAGTTCAGTTCAGTTCAGTCACTCTGACTCTTTGCGACCCCATGAATTGCAGCACACCAGGCCTCCCTGTCCATCATCAACTCCCGGAGTTCACTCAGACTCACGTCCATCGAGTCGGTGATGCCATCCAGCCATCTCATCCTCGGTCGTCCCCTTCTCCTCCTGCCCCCAATCCCTCCCAGCATCAGAGTCTTTTCCAATGAGTCAACTCTTCTCATGAGGTGGCCAAAGTACTGGAGTTTCAGCTTCAGCATCATTCCTTCCAAAGAACACCCAGGGCTGATCTCCTTGGGCTTTGTTGGAACACCCCAATTCAAGTTCAGACTCTCACTGAGTCCCTGCTCCTTGTTGTTTAGTCACTAAGTTGTGTCTGACTCTTTGCGACCCCGCAAGGCTGCGCTGTCCATGGGATTTCCTAGACAAGAATCCTGGAGTGGGTTGCCATTTCCTTCTCCTGTGATCTTCCCTACTCAGAGATTGAACTCAGGTCTCCTGCATCTCCTGCATTGGCAGGCAAATTCTTTACCACTTACTGAGCTACCAGGGCAGCCTGAAGCCCTTCTCACAGATTCTCAAAAATAGCTTAGCCTTCCCAGGGCCCTGAGACAGCCCCCAGAAGAGGACTGCCTGCAGAGGCCCCAGCCACTCCTTACACAAGCCCCCCACCGCACTTCCTCCCCCTCCCTCTCAGCAGGAGATGGCTGGCCCAGCTCAGCTCCCAGCCTAACAAATTGCCATCTGTGAATGACTGCTCCTTTCTACAGCTCTGCTTGTCTCTGTTTTTCTGTTCCCTGGCTTCCCCGAGCTCTCTCTTGGGGCACATGTCCTTCTTCTCTCTATTCTCAGCCTACAGCGGCCTCCCAAGCAGAAAGGCAGGACAGAAGACATGCAAAGTACTGTTGATGTGGGGTCCAGACAAGGCAGTCTCTTTGGCAGACCCTGGCAGGCCTGCAGGCTCTAATCTTTTAACCTGGCTGTCTAATAGAATCAGGCTGCTGACACCCTTGTCCTCTAGTTATTTTTAAACCATAATAACTGGCATTACATCAAGGTCATGAAACACAGAAGTTTGACAGAGCTGCTGCTACCCTGCTTCTCCTTTCTATCTCCTCTCCTAGCTGCTTGCTTCCTTCCTCCCTGCCTGGTCAGATCCTATACCTACCCCTGGAGGCTGTTTTCATGCTCCCCTCTACAGGAAGCCCAGCCTCACTTTCCTCTATTCATTCAGTTCCCTGGAACAGCAGGTCTTAGAACACATGACTTTCATCACCTTGTGTATTTAGGCTTGTAGCATTCACTGTCACTTTATAAATGTCAGTATTATCAATGCAACCTTCTAACTGAGGGTGTAGAACATGATTTCACTTTGACCTATGGTCCTTAAAGCAACAGTAGTAGTGGTGGGCAAAAAACAAGGAGCTCATGAATTATGTTTATTAATTTTAGGACTCTACTCTGCTAAATTCCAAACTTCTTTCTCCAAAAGTTCAGGGTACCATACATACTGTTGTTTGTTGTTGTGCAGTTGCTCAGTCATGCCTGATTCTTTGTGACCCCATGGACTGCACCATGCTAGGCCTCCCTGTCCTTCACCATGTCCCAGAGCTTGCTCAAACTCATGTCCATCGAGCCAGTAATGCCATCCAACCATCTCATCCGCTGTCATCCCCTTCTCCCCCTGCCTTCAATCTTTCCCAGCATCACGATTTTTTCCAACGAGTCAGTTCTTCGCATCAGGTGGCCAAAGTATTGGAGCTTAAGCTTCAGCATCAGTCCTTCCAATGAATATTCAGGATTGGTTTCCTTTATAATGGACTAGTTGGATCTCCTTGCAGTCCAAAGTACTCTCAAGAATCTTATCCAACACCACAGTTCAAAAGCATCAATTCTTCGGCGCTCAGCCTCCTTTATGGTCCAACTCTCACATTCATACGTGACTACTGGAAAATTCACAGTTTTGACTAGAAGGACCTTTGTAGGTAATGTCTCTGCTTTTTAATATGCTGTCTAGGTTTGTCATAGCTTTTCTTTTTTTTTTCTTTATATATTTATGTTATTATTTTTTTTAAATTTTATTTTACTTTACAATACCGTATAGGTTTTGCCATACATTGACATGAATCCGCCATGGGTGTATATGAGCTCCCAGTCCTGAATCCCCCTCCCACCTCACACCCCATATCATCTCTCTGGATCAGGAGCAAGTGTCTTTCAATTTCAAGGTTGCAGTCACCATCTGCAGTGATTTTGGAGCCCAAGAAAATAAAGTCTGTCGCTGTTTCCATTGTTTCCCCATCTATTTGATGTCAATGTATGGCAAAACCAATAAGGTATTGCAAAGTAAAATAAAGTAAAAATAAAATTAAAAAATAAAAAATAAAAAAAAATAAAAAGCACCAAGTCTGTTTCTGGTTATTGGTACACAAGCCAGTGACATGTTCGTCATTTCTTCTTCATCTCACTTCGGGGTACTTGTTCTGGTGTTCACATGCACGTGTTTGCAGATTGACTATGTTTAATTTATTTTCAGTAGTTGCTTGGGAGATGTTCCTCCTGTTCTTAATGTTCTTGCAGTTACCGTATTAAAAAAAAAACACATTTGACCTCCTGTGTTTCTGTTCGCTGCTCTCCGGGTAGTTTGAGGAAATTCGCCTACATCGCTGCCTGCTCCTGCCCCTTTGCACTAACCCCACCCTTCCTTGTTTTTACTGGCACATTAGGCAAAGGAGGCTGTGATGGCGAAGTATTTGTTTTAGCATGTTACATATTCTTTTTGAGTCATTTCTGGCAATTTTATCCTGTTTTTGTTTTTTTAAGCCACATTGTAATGGGGACCTGGATTTGCCTCTAAGTGTAGGTGTTCGTTGCTCAGTCTTCCTTATTCTTATGGGTGTCCCACCTCACCTCTCATTGGACTGTGGTCACCTGGGGCATCATTTTGGAGCTTTTACATGAGTGGAAATGTCTTTCTGCTGCCACCACACTGGGGAACACCTCGGTTTTACATAAAATCTTGGACTCGAATCATTTTCTCTGTGAGCTCTCACAGTGTACTGCCTATTCTCAGAATTTATTATTTTGAGGAAGTGATGAATTTAACATAATTTTTTTTCTGCCTAGAAGTTAATAGAATTATTCTTTACTCTCAAGACTTAAAATTTTTTTTTCTTTCTGAGAATCACCTAAGGCTTTTTCCTTTCATTAGTTTCACCAGCTGCAAGACTCGGGGCTCCGCTTTGATGGGAGGTTTCCCCATCACGTGACACACGCTCTTCTGCCCCCATTCTCGGCCCTTCCATGGATGGCAGCCCCCTGCCCACCCCCAGCATCCTCCGCCCCTCCCTCACTGTCCTCCTGGCACCCCAGCTGCCTCTCCTTACTGTCCAGGCACTGACACCACTTTTTAAACAGCTTTATTGGGACATAATTGACACAGGATGAACTGTACACATTTAAAAGGTACGATATAAGTTTTGACATTTGCATCCAGTTGAGACCATCACCACAACCGAGATCATCACCCGCCAAGCTTCCTGTACACCTTGGGGACCCCGGGAGCCGGGGAAGAGGAGGCTATGGAGGGGATGAGGAGAGGGTCCTGAGAGTCCAGGGCACAGAAAGTCCCAGAAGTGGGCACCACGGGGGTGCCGTGACAATAGCCAGATGGGACCCTCAGGACAGAGGTTCTCCCACCCTGTGTGTGGTCACTGGGGCCATGATGCCCAAGTGGCCCCAGAAGGTCCAGGATAGGTAGGTAGAGGAGGGGCCAGGGGGCTTCCTGGCACAAAGGCCTTAAGACGCTTTGCAGGAGTCCGTCTGTCCTTTGGTGTCACAGTGCTCCCGGCCACTCCGACCTAAGGACAGACCCAGGACCCCTACCATAAGGGTTAGCTCCCCACACCTGATGGGCCCCTTCTGGGCTGGGCGGAGGGAGACCACTGGCCCGAGGGCTGGAGATGCTGGAGGCTATCGGGATGCAGGAGAAAAGCGCAGCCCGCCAAGGAGCACAATGCGGAACCCTGGCCCTTGGGCCTGATGGTACCTCCTCTGTGGATCACCAGTGCCCGCAATAAGGCCGCCCCAGGCCCCACACTGTCTGAGCTGGGTCATTGCTGGGCCGCTCACTGGCCGTGTGGCTGGAGGCCAGCTCTGGGCCAATGAGGAGCACGGGGGTCTCTGAGGGAGCCTCACCTCACACCCCCTCTTTATGGGAGGAGGCTGCTGGCTCTTGGGCCCTGGGGTGCGGGGGCGTCCACAGGAGGAGGCATAGTGGGCAGGGCCGGAGCCCAGGTGTCCGACCAGGCCAGGCCGGAGGAAAGAGGAAGGCAGGCGGGCGCGGGGAGTTTCCCAACCACACAGCCAACCCCTTAGATGCTTCCGGGGACCCGGAAACACGGGCTGGCCTTCAATCGAGCCGGGCTCATGACCCACCCTCACCGACCGGCCCTAGACCATGCGATGGCAGGACAGGCTGGGACCACATGTCACCTAGGGAAGGGAGGCCACCCCAAAGCCTTCATGTGGACCTGGGATGCCACAGTCTGCTCACTGAGGGGTCTGGGGAAGGAAGGGACCTGGGGGCTCCCCTGAGACTCGGAGTCCAGTTGTTCACATCAGGCACCAGAGTGGGCCCTGAGCAAGGCAGGGCTCCACTGGACAGGTGATGGTTGGAGTCCAAGACCTGCCACCCGCTGTCTGCACGTGTTCCTCTCTGAACTCCAGTCTCTTCGTCTGCTGGCTGGAAGTGGGGGTCCCTAACACAGCTGGTCCGTCTGAGAGGACCCCTGTGCTAGTTCCTGTTCCTTCCCTGACCCACACAGCCTTCATTTCAGGGCATGAGAAGCTGTCCTTTCTCACCCAAGAGTGAACTCCCTCTTGGGGGGCCATGTGGTGATTCTAGAAGACACTTATCGAGGAAGTGTCTCCTAGGCCTGTTACCTGTGACCCTCAGAGCTTTACAAGCATTCGAGTGTCAGGGCTGTGCAGTGTCACGGGTGTTATTCCTAAGACACCCACGCACAGGCCTTTTAGTGGCCTCCCCTTTGCCAAGACCCCTCTGGCCTCTGCAGGATCAGAGTCCCAAAGGCTGGGTGAGTTGACCGCTGGGTAGACACTCAGTTCTGAGGATCCTTGATCCTGTGGGAACAGCAGAAGCAAAGACTGGCCCCAGGGGGTCAACCGCTGCCCCCTGGGCCTCCAGAACTGATCGAGGCAGCCATCCCACAGGGAGTCAGGCCCCTGCTGCCCTCTGCCATCGTTCTGGCGACCCGGAGAGGTGAGTGTTTGTCCTTGTCCCAGCAGGTGTGCGGCCACATCTGACTGGGACCAGGCTTGCCTATCACATAAGGGTTTCCTTCCATCTGTCCCGGGAGGCCCTTCCAGCGGCCAGGAGGACACAGAGGCTGCAGGAATTACCCTGAAGAGCCCAAGATAGCAAAGTCCTGTGGAAGGGCTCAGCTCTGGCCACATTGCTTGGCAGCTGCTTCTGGAAGTTTCCATGAACAGAGGCATGTTAAAATGAACCATTTTCCTGTCTGATCACATATTGACCCTGCTGCAAGGAGGGTGTCCCAGGCCTAGTTTGGAGGCCCCAGCCGCCCCTCCCCCAGCACAGCCCTTCTGCAGCTGGTCCTGGCCCTGTGAAGTGACCATCTATGCGGCTGCAGCCGCACAGACCTGTGACGGTGGAGGGGCAATCCGGCCAGCCCACGTGCTGGCAGCCGTTCCATCAGGCGCCTTGGGCTCCGAGGCCCGCGCCCCAGCTGCACCTGCGCGGATGCGGGCGCTGCGTGGGCGCAGGGATGTTCCGCCCGCTGCGCCCCGCCCACCCGCACTGGGAAGTGAAATTGCTGGGTGGGCGGGCGAGGGGCCGGCGAGGGGCAGCTAGGGGCGGGAGGGTCCACAGGCGAGGGTGGCAAGGCGTCGTGGGAGGCTGGTCTTCTGCCCAGGCACAGGGGTGGACTCCGGTGTCCTCTGCCCAGGATCTGCAGGCGATGGACCGCTAGGAGAGTGGAAAGAGACCCCCGCCCTGCCGACCTGCCTCTGACCACCGACCAGCCCAACCACAGGGAGAAGAGGTGATTGTGCAGCTAGATCCACAGTGCCCATGCATATGGGTGGCCTGTGGGTCCGGCATCCCACGTGGCCGGTCTGGGGGAGACAGTCCACCTGGCCTCATCACCCATCACAGCACGGAAGCGGCTTAGTTATCCACACCCTCTCCTTGTGTAGATGAGTAGTCAGGACCAGACCCAGGGCCAGCTGCCCACTCTGTCCAGCCCATGGAAAATGAAAATTAAGGCCCTTGTCTAAAAAGTATGAGGCATTTCAGGACGTTAACAGCTGAGTCTTAAACAAGTGCAGGCGCTCCTGACCCTTGCAGAGGGCCACAGGCTCGCTCCTGCACAGCCCCCAGCAGTCCAGTGCCACCTCCAGGCACTCCCAGGCCAAGCTGGGGGTCTGAAGCAGCCTAGTCCAGGCACTCTCAAACTGGGTTCCCTAGAGAATCAGTTCCCATGGGCCTCCCAGAGGTTGCCCTGGGGGGTGGCCAAGCAAAACCTCTAGCTTCCACCACTGGACCCCCAGGAACTCCAATTCTAGCTTAGGTATTTGTGGTCAGTATTGTTTTTTCGGAGGAAAGATGGTTCAAAGAGTTATATGTGTTAAAAATGTAAAACATGAGGAGAAGGCAATGGCACCCACTCCAGTACTTTTGTCTGGAAAATCCCACGGATGGAGGAGCCTGGTAGGCTGCAGTCCATGGGGTCGCTAAGAGTTGGACACGACTGAGCGACTTCACTTTCCCTTTTCACTTTCATGCATTGGAGAAGGAAATGGTAACCCACTCCAGTGTTCTTGCCTGGAGAATCCCAGCGACAGAGGAGCCTAGTGAGCTGCCGTCTATGGGGTCACACAGAGTCGGACACGACTGAAGTGACTTAGCAGCAGCAGCAGCAGCAGTATGGGCTGCCAGGGCCCTGGTGCACTGTGTGTCCCCCAGCTGCAGGTCAAAGAGCCTGTTTTAATTTGAATCCCAGACTTTTTTATTTCTTTTTCTGCTAAACTTCTGCATTCTGTTAGTAGTTGGGTTTTAGTTCTGGGATGTTTTTTTTCCCCCATAAGGAGTTCATGTTTTACAACTGTTAGGGTTTTCTTTGTTTCGATTTTCTTTTTCTTTGCAGTTAACACTCTGGTTCAAACCTGAGTTAACCCAAATATTTCTGCCGACTTTATAATTGTACAGTTTTGTATAAAACATTTATGAAGTTATTAATTTAAAGAAAAATCATTTAGTTTATAGTTTATATTATAGTTGATAATAAACATTATTTTCATTAAGAGTTGCTTTTTCAACTATTTTATTCAAATTGCCTATTGAAGTTTCCAGCAATTATTTATTTTCAATAAATTCTGTGTTGTGATTAGGAAATTCTTTCAAAAATGAGTTGGGTGTCAAAAATAAAACAATTTGCTGTAATGTTTGATGTGAATGGTTTCAGTCAAGGGGTTTATATTGATGCAATATTTTATTGTTGTAAAAGATTTAAAAGGTTTAAATAAAACATTTTTCAAAAAAATATATATAAAACATGGATTTCATCCAAGCCCTGATTTCAACGTGAAGGAAACTGAGGCCCCAAGAGTTAGTGGGAGCTCCTGCAGGGCTGACCCAGGGTCCAGGTCCCCTGCCTGGTCACTCAGAGCTGCTTGGACAGGCTGGGAGCCAGTCCCCTGAGTCGCGTCTGGGCGTCTCCTTGCTGGCTGGAGGGCTTCTCTTGTGGCTCAGCTGGTAAAGAATCTGCCTGCAATACAGGAGACCTAGGTTTGATCCCTGGGTTGGGAAGATCCCCTGGAGCAGGGGAAGGCTACCCACTCCAGTATTCTGCCCTGGAGAATTCCATGGACTGTATAGCCCATTCACAAAGAGTCAGACACAGCTGAGCGGCTTTCACTTTTACTTGCTGGCCGGAGGTGCTTCAGGACTCCCGACACCATTTGCAGCACGTCTACATCCACACACGTGACTGTCGATCAAGGGCCCTTCTTGTGGGACTGTGTCACTCTATCTTGAGATGCCTGCCCCTTGTCGGGGAGCAGGACCCATGCGTGGAATTGCCTCAGTTGTGGAGGGGCAGGTAACAGGAGGCCAGCCCGTTCTCACAGTTGGCTGCTGTCCCCATCCCCGTTCTCACAGCTGGCTGCTGTCCCCATCTCCACCAGCCAAGGACCAGGAGCAGTGACAGTAAAGGGAGGCCCAGCAAGCGCGGGCCAGAGGAGGAGCAGGGGCAGGGGGAACAGGAGGGCACACCCTGCCAAAGAGACCAAACTTCCCAGACGTCACTGTGTGCTGGCCAGGCCGCGAGTGTGGCCAGGTCTGTGGTTCAGGCCCCCGCCCCGTGCCTTGCAGGCCCTCCTTCCACTGTGTGGGGATGTGGGCACACCCCACCCGCCTCATCGCTGCCAGCAGCAAGTACCAGCTATGCAGCTGTGGGCCCCTATCCTGGGGGTCAGAGCTTGGATTCCACTCTGCAAGGGGCCTGCTGTGTGGACCTGGCAGGCTGCTGGGCCTCTCTGAGCTTCAGTGTCCCCACCTGTAAAATGGGCAGTATGCTCAGAGTGAATGAGTGGATCACACATGTGAAAGGCTGGCCCAGGGGAGGCTCATTCAAGAGGCATTTTGGTTGGGTTTTTTTTGAGTGTCTCCTGTGAGCCTTCCAGCTAAAGAAAGATGAGGGGTGGGCAGGGGATGGCCTCTGGGGGAACTGGGGGTGCTGACCAGGTCATGTCAATGGTGCCAAAGCAGTGCCCAGGCTCTGGACTCTAGCTGCCGTGGAGGCTATCTGTCATCTGGTGTGTGCCTCCAGTGCCGGGGTCTGGTCTTGCTGCTGTGGCAGGGGCCCTGTGTGCCCAGGCAGATGTGTGGCAGGCTGCCACCCAGCCCTGCCCCATCACTGTGGCTCTTGTCTGAAGAGTGTGTTGACCAGAGTGGCCAGGCCTCCCTGTGGCAGCCCTGCCCTGATCGTGATGCCCAGGGCTGCAGGCCAAGCTTTACTGGGCAGCTGCAGCTCTTACCTGTTCTGTCCTCTACTGGGGCTGCCAGGTCCCCTCCCATGCAGGAACTGCCTGCCACTTACGCAGCCCAATGTGCTGACCAATGAGGGGTGATCACTGAGTCCCAGGTACCATGGGAGACCCGGGGGGCAGGGGGTTGGCCCAGTCCCAACACTGAGCTTGTGCAGGGCTCTCAGCTGGACCACTTAAGTCCCAATGCCCAGGCTCAGCCAGACCAAACCATCAGAACCCTCATCAGCCAGTGCCTGGCATCACTGACATGCACTCAGAACTGAGATAGAGCGATGAAAAGACAGTTAGGAAGGGATGTGAACAGAGTCCAGTCCTGGCCAGTCCGAGGGTGGTCTTCCAGGTCCACCACCCACCAGCTCCAAGGCCTTAGCAGATCCCTGCCTTCCCTAGTCCTCAGTTTTCCCATCTGTAAAACAGATGGGGGTACTTTTACCCTCCTGGGTTCTTGGGAAGATCGGACGAGGAGTCAGCCACCTGATATGTACTGCAGAGGCCAGAGGCTTTGATCCTCACAGCTACCTAAGAACTGAGGCATTGTTACTGCCACTTACAGGAAAGGGGACAGCGCAGCGGCTCAGCAGTTCACAGTTCATGAAGCCATGCAGCCAGGAGAGAAGGGAGCTAGAGATTCAACCAGGATGATGATGCTGACAGCGGTGATGATGGTCGTGGTCGTGATATGTAACACGTGCGTGTATTCTAAGTCCTTCAGTCGTGTCCGACTCTTTGTAACCCTGTGCACTATAGCCCGCCAGGCAGGCTCCTCTGTCCATGGGATTCTCCAGGCAAGAATACTGGAGTGAGTTGCCATGCCCTCCTGCAGGGGATCTTCCCGACCCAGGGATGAAACCTGCATCTCTTATGTCTCCTGCATTGGCAAGCGGGTTCTTTACCACTAGCGCCACCTGGGAAGCCCATGTAACATTTCCATAGCATTTACTCCACACCTGTCACTGTTCTTAGCAATTTATACATGTTAACTCCTTTAATTCTCACAACTAACCAATGATCATCTCCAGTTTACAGGTGAGGACAGGGAGGCATAAAGAGGGGAAGTAAATCACCTGCTTAAAGCTACACAGCCAGGAAGTGACAGAGCAGGGATTCAGAGCAACAGAATTTGTAGTCTGTGTCAGGAGCTCCCCCGTGAAGCTACCCTGCCTCCCACAAAGGCACCCAGTGAGAACAGCACAGGGCTGAGCCTGGAGCTGAGTGAGAACCCCGTGGAGGGGCCAGGGTTGTGCAGGAGATAAGGTTTGAGCTGTGTTTTGAAGGATGCATATAGGGGCTAGGTGGGAGGGTCTGCCCGGTATTGGCGGGGCTCTCTAATGGACCCTCACAGAGGGAGTCCCGCTCCAGGGAGCCGCAGCCCCCCGGGTCACTCATCCCACTGACCAGGAGGTTTCCTCCTGGGCTTGGGGCTTAGGGCCTCTCCACCTCAACCCTCCCACCCACCTGGAGTCTTGCCTTTAGACCTGATCCGGGCCAGACCTGGAGCCAGATGCGCTGGAAGGTACTGGACTCAGGGACAGTGGGCTCCCGAGGGGGCACCATCAGCAGGCTCAGTCCTCGGAGCCCCTGCCTCCAGAGCCCTCACTTCCCACCTCCTCCCCGCATCTCACTGCTCCCTTGGCCACACCGCAGGACACAGCCAGAAAGCCCCAGACTTGGAAAGAAACCTAGACTCCTCGCCCCCCACCTCAGTTCCTTTTCCTGGATATACACATGCATTCGGCAAACACCACTGGCTGTCTCATTCTCCCTCAGCAACCTGGCCCAGATCTGCCCCCTGGAGTGACCACCCTGGCTCAGGTGGCAGGGTGGCCGCCAGCCCACCTGGCTGTTGGCAGGACTGTTTGGCAGCAAGCCCTGGGGTGTCCACCGGGGGTTTCCATCTCTACTTCTGCCAGGGAGCACTCTGGGGAGGTCAGCTGCTCTGGGTGAGGGGCAGAACAGGTTCCCAACTCTTGGCTCTTAGGCCGGTTAGTCAGGCTTTCAGCTGCTTGCACCCATGGCCACCCCATCACCTTCTTGTCCCGAAGATCAGTGGGACAGGGGTGGGACACCTGTGTTGGCTGGGAGGCAGGGCCTTCAGGGTCCTTCCTGAGCTCCTCTTTTCCAGTGGGATTCTACTCGAGAGACAGAAGGAAAGACAGAAGCGACATCTGTTGGCCAAGCCTGCCTCTTCAATGTTCTCACTCAATCCTACCCACCCCTCTGGAGGTCAGTGTCTCTGCTCAACCCATTTTACAGATGAGCACATTGAAGCTTAGGGAGGCTCGGTGGTAAGTGATGGAACCCGGACCTCCATGCCTGTGTCTCTCCTCTGCTGCCCCTCACAGTTTCTGAGGCTGCTTTCCCTTCTGTTGGGGCCCCAGCTGCAGCTATTTCTGCTCGGCACCCCCTTCCCTCACACCATGGGGCCTGTCTGTGCTTGAACGCAGTGGTGTGTCTATCCATACCTCCATAAGGAGGACAGTCTCCACTGCCTGTCACTCGCCACGTGTGGCCCCCCAGCCCCAGCTCTGCTTCCTGGGCTGATCTGCACTGGGCGGTTTGCACCCTCACCATCGGGACCACCCTGCCTTGTTTCCGCAGGGCCTAAGGGCCCAGTCCATCGTGCTCTGGACCATCAGATGATGGCCTCCTATGCCAAGAATCAGTCTGACCCGTGGCCTCTCCCGAGCCCAGGTACCCAGGGACCAGCTCCTGTCTGAGGAGACAGGACGGAGTCCTGCGCAGGAACCGTCTGGTCCAGCATCTGGCCCTCCAGGTGGGGGACAGAGGCATCCAGGGGCGGTGGCACGGCAGGCAAGGGAGTGAGGACAGGACAGCTGTGCTGCAGGCTGGCTCGCCCGGAGCCCACTCTGGAACGGCCTGGGGCGAGGGGCCCAGGGCATTCAACTGTCATTCTGATTACAGCAGACGCCCCTCCCACCGGTGCACGCGTGTCCTGGGAGCATTTAAATGAAAAGCACAAGGATGGAGAAGTGTTTCTAGGAACCACATGGGGCTGGGGGAGGGGAGAGCAGGCTGTGGGGTCTCCAATGCTCGCCCCTGGCCGATGGTCCTGGGCAGGGAGGTCCTCCCGCCTCTGCCCACTGCTTCCAGCCACTAGAACAGCCCAGACCTGCTTGGCAGGAGCTGGGCAGGTGTTGAGCATGGTCTCAGGGCCACCTGGCTCCCCTAAGGCCACCCAGGGTGATGCCTGGGTGGAGCATGGCCACACTGACCAGGAGGTTTCCTCCTGGGCTTGGGGCTTAGGGCCTCTCCACCTCAACCCTCCCACCCACCTGGAGTCTTGCCTTTAGACCTGATCCGGGCCAGACCTGGAGCCAGATGCGCTGGAAGTTACTGGACTCAGGGACAGTGGGCTCCCGAGGGGGCACCATCAGCAGGCTCAGTCCTCGGAGCCCCTGCCTCCAGAGCCCTCACTTCCCACCTCCTCCCCGCATCTCACTGCTCCCTTGGCCACACCGCAGGACACAGCCAGAAAGCCCCAGACTTGGAAAGAAACCTAGACTCCTCGCCCCCCACCTCAGTTCCTTTTCCTGGATATACACATGCATTCGGCAAACACCACTGGCTGTCTCATTCTCCCTCAGCAACCTGGCCCAGATCTGCCCCCTGGAGTGACCACCCTGGCTCAGGTGGCAGGGTGGCCGCCAGCCCACCTGGCTGTTGGCAGGACTGTTTGGCAGCAAGCCCTGGGGTGTCCACCGGGGGTTTCCATCTCTACTTCTGCCAGGGAGCACTCTGGGGAGGTCAGCTGCTCTGGGTGAGGGGCATAACAGGTTCCCAACTCTTGGCTCTTAGGCCGGTTAGTCAGGCTTTCAGCTGCTTGCACCCATGGCCACCCCATCACCTTCTTGTCCCGAAGATCAGTGGGACAGGGGTGGGACACCTGTGTTGGCTGGGAGGCAGGGCCTTCAGGGTCCTTCCTGAGCTCCTCTTTTCCAGTGGGATTCTACTCGAGAGACAGAAGGAAAGACAGAAGCGACATCTGTTGGCCAAGCCTGCCTCTTCAATGTTCTCACTCAATCCTACCCACCCCTCTGGAGGTCAGTGTCTCTGCTCAACCCATTTTACAGATGAGCACATTGAAGCTTAGGGAGGCTCGGTGGTAAGTGATGGAACCCGGACCTCCATGCCTGTGTCTCTCCTCTGCTGCCCCTCACAGTTTCTGAGGCTGCTTTCCCTTCTGTTGGGGCCCCAGCTGCAGCTATTTCTGCTCGGCACCCCCTTCCCTCACACCATGGGGCCTGTCTGTGCTTGAACGCAGTGGTGTGTCTATCCATACCTCCATAAGGAGGACAGTCTCCACTGCCTGTCACTCGCCACGTGTGGCCCCCCAGCCCCAGCTCTGCTTCCTGGGCTGATCTGCACTGGGCGGTTTGCACCCTCACCATCGGGACCACCCTGCCTTGTTTCCGCAGGGCCTAAGGGCCCAGTCCATCGTGCTCTGGACCATCAGATGATGGCCTCCTATGCCAAGAATCAGTCTGACCCGTGGCCTCTCCCGAGCCCAGGTACCCAGGGACCAGCTCCTGTCTGAGGAGACAGGACGGAGTCCTGCGCAGGAACCGTCTGGTCCAGCATCTGGCCCTCCAGGTGGGGGACAGAGGCATCCAGGGGCGGTGGCACGGCAGGCAAGGGAGTGAGGACAGGACAGCTGTGCTGCAGGCTGGCTCGCCCGGAGCCCACTCTGGAACGGCCTGGGGCGAGGGGCCCAGGGCATTCAACTGTCATTCTGATTACAGCAGACGCCCCTCCCACCGGTGCACGCGTGTCCTGGGAGCATTTAAATGAAAAGCACAAGGATGGAGAAGTGTTTCTAGGAACCACATGGGGCTGGGGGAGGGGAGAGCAGGCTGTGGGGTCTCCAATGCTCGCCCCTGGCCGATGGTCCTGGGCAGGGAGGTCCTCCCGCCTCTGCCCACTGCTTCCAGCCACTAGAACAGCCCAGACCTGCTTGGCAGGAGCTGGGCAGGTGTTGAGCATGGTCTCAGGGCCACCTGGCTCCCCTAAGGCCACCCAGGGTGATGCCTGGGTGGAGCATGGCCCACGTGTTCTGAAGACTCTGCCCTGGGTCTGGAAATGGGGCGTTGAGCCCAAAGTGACCTGAATTCAAATATCATTCCGACAGAGAAGAGCAGAGGAGACCAGGAGCGAAGGCTGAGTCCAGGCCCCAGGATGGGGAACTTGAGGCCAGGCCCCAGCAGGTGCAGCATGTCGGCGGCCGCTCAGGGCCAGGCCCAGTGGGAGGGGAGGGGCCTCGTGGGGGAGGGTCCTCATCGGAGGGGAGGGGCCTCCTGGGAGGGGTGGGGCCTGCTGGGCTAAGGCTGTGATCTGCACTCAGCGGACCTCCTGCTCCAGGCTCGTCCTGTCACACAATATGGACGTGAGCCGGGCAGGACCCCGGTCCAGAGCCACCTGCTGAGTCCAGACTACGGCAGAGCTGGGCCCTGGACTGGTCTGGAACCTTGCCAGAACGTGGTTTTCCCAACAATAAACTGCTCTAAGGAGCTGGGGTGACCCTAGAGCCCAAGTGACCACTCAGCCTCTCATCCCTATGGCTCTGCCCTGGGAAACCCAACATCTTGCTGGACCTGGGGACACCGTGGACGAATCTCTCAGCTGCTGGCTTCTGGGGTAGCTCTGAGCTTGTGACTGATGTAGAAAGACCCATGGGGGAGTCCAGGTGCATTGTCTGGTTCACTACTGCCCCTCCGCCTCACTCTTCTCGCCTCTCCATCCTCCACAGACTCCTAGCACCACTCACCTTGCTGACACCTGCCACCTCCGTCCCTGCAGCTGCCCAGACTCCACCTTCTTATGCTCGAGTGAGAAGCTGAGACTCAGATTAACTTACTATCACTGTGACTAGTGGAAGCAGGGTAGTGTCTTTCTGTTACTATGTTCAAATCACCCCACACTTAGCAGCCGCCATGGCACACGCTTATCTCACCGTTTCTGTGGGTCCAGAGCCCAGAAGTGGCTTGGCCTTGAGTGAGGCTGTGTCTCACCTGGAGGATCGACCAGGGCTGGAGGCCCGATTCCTGGGAAGCTCCTCCCCCGGCTGTGGGTGGGGCCTCAGTTCCTCCCACGTGGATTCTCCCTGGAGCTGCCTGAGCGCCCTCACTACATGGCTCCCTGGGTAAGCAATCTGAGAGTCAGGAGGAAGTTCAGGGCTTGTCATGACTGTGCCCAGAGCCACTCACATTCCTGCCCAGGTCAGCCGTCTTCAGCTGGGACAGACGGTACATGGCAGGGGCACCAGGAGGTGGGTCCAGTGGGACTGGATCTCCCATCTTGGAGGCTGGTGGCCACAGACAGGGTGGAAATCCAGACCTTGCCTGACTCTAACCCCAGCTGCTGAGTGGTCTGTCCTCTGTGTGTCCAGGGCCCTCTTGGCGCCCTCGAACCTGTTCCCCACATGACGGCCATCCCTCTGCAGCGGGAGGCTCCATGCCCACAATCTGCAAAAGTTCCCCTCCCGAGAACGCTGCTGCCAGCACATCTGTGTTTTGCTTTAATCAAGTGAAAAGGTGTGACCCAGACGCCCCCAGCAGTTTGGGCTCATTAAGCTGGAGGTGTGAACAGAACCGGTGGAGGAAAAGCCTGCTGCCTGGTCTCCTGGGCCCCTGGGTGCTCCAGCTGGAAGGGTTTCCCCAGGGGAAAGCTGGAGGTCAAGAATGGAGGGGGCCTCAGGGCAAGCTTCAGGTGGGGAGGCTCCAGTCTCAGTTGCTCTCTGTGGAAGCATCCCATTCATTCCACTCCCACTGACTGAGCACCTGCACGGGGTCTCTGTTGAGGGGTGGGCAATAAAGATGCTGGTGACGCCAGTAGCAGAGAGTGTCCACAGTTAGCACTGGTGAACAGCTCTAAGTGTCCGGCTCCTGGATCCTCCCAGCAGGATTGAACCAGGAACGGAGGTGGGAGCTGCCACTATCTGTTTTCATAGACCGGAGAGCGCGGATGCCAGCAGCACCGCCACACGTCCTTGGGGCTCTCAGTTGGAGGCAGGTGCGGACTGAGTGGCCAGTGCCCCACAGCCCTGCCGAGGCTGCCCCCCACCGATCCTTTCCCCGGGGCACTTCTCCCAGGGTCAGATCCAAGACCAGCTCAGGTCCGGAACAACTGGACTCCTCCAGATACTCCAGGAGCAGGGAGGCGCTCATCCTCTATGGCCTCCCAGCTCCAAGGGGCTGCCATGCAAGGTGGCCCCCAGCACTGCACACAAAGGGACGGCCCCCTCCTGACCACATCAGCGACCGTGGGGAGATCATAGTGGCCAAGATCCCAGCAGCCTGTCCCTTCCTCTTTCCAGCCACCCCATCCTTCAGGGCGTGTCCGCATACTCAGCGAGACACCTAGTGCACATGATTTTGTGTTCCAGTTTTTAAGTGTTAGTATCTAGGAGTTATTTTATGCTATTGGTATCCAGCCAGCTATGGCTGTGAGCAAGTCTAGCATTTCTCTGTGGCTTCACTGCTGTAGTTTGCGTGGCCCTTCCTCTTGCTGTTTTCCTCTCTCCTGACTCAGCATGCCCCAGGCAGTACTTAGCTTGTTTCCTGGTTGTGGAAGCAACACCTTTTGAGGACACAGCTGTGGAGACCACTCATTCTTGATGGAAGGAGCTGTCTTGCGCTGTGTGGGGAAGACTTTGGTTTTAAGCACAGCAACACACGCCTGCTCATTCACTCAAGAATCTCACAGCCACGAAGAGACTAGAGGCCCAAGACAGGGGGCAGAGCTCTGTCACTTGGTCAGAGGGAGTGTGGACACTGGGAGCCTGAGTTTCCTCATTTGTAAGCCAGGGACAACGCAGTCCTGGTGTCACATGGCCCTCAGACCCCCCGCCTGGTAGTGTGCCCCTCCCAGGGCCCTGGGACCTCTGTGTCTGCAAGCCCCCATGGCCTTGCCTGACTTGATTTTGGCCCAGGTCACTGTCTGTCTTGGCTCAGACGGCCTGTTTCTCACACTTCCGGAGGCTGGACATGTGAGACCCTGCCGGGGCCCAGCCCCAGTGGATCCAGCGTGATTCGAAGCGGGGACGGCATTGGCGAGGAAAAACTTACTTATTTAGAGATAAAAGATTAGATTAGGAAGAAATAGTATAGTGGAAAATTTAGACGGAGAAAAGAGGCTGAATAACTTGGTTTACGTGGAAAGCCAATAAAGTTCCAGACAAGGATCTTGCACCATCTCCGTTAGGCCACCGGTGTCCGTTTGAATATCGGAGAGAGCCCCGCTTTGGGCTCTCTCTCACGGATCTTAGAAGCCGGGACAAGTAAGTAGACATAGTGAGCCTCCACGCCCCAGATAGGAATTCAGCTGGAAAAAGGGGAGAAAAGAACGATATGGGGAAGCCCAGCATCGGTGCAAGACTCCCCAAAACTTTATTTTTCAAAATCAGCTTATATACCCCAAGTCGTACATAAAGAAATAATGGAATATGCAGAGTTATGCAGGGGCAGCAATCCTGACCCTCATTGAGACAAACAAGGCTTTCTTTTTGCATACCCTCCCATATACAAAAGGTCTCAGGTGGTTTACATTATCTTCTGGCCAAGAGGCCTGTTAACATTTTTAAGGCTCTCTTCCTGGATAATTGTCTATCAAACCAGAAAACTCCTTTGCCCTAGAAGTGTTTTTTCTTTACTCTGCATCACCCTCAAAGTACTAAATAAAGTTACATTCCTGTAGAACAAAGGTGCAGTGGGTTTTAACAAAGAAAGTACTTAACTCAAAGATCTAATGTTGCTAATACCAGGTCCACTACTTGTTTTTCTATATACCAACTATATCTAAAAATAAAAGATGAAAATTTGGCAGCAAGTATTGGCTCAACAAATCAAACCTTTAATCAGTCCTATTCTAATGATTTTGACTCCTCGGAAGCCCCTACCTTCCTAGGATGTTTTAAGCTTCCTGTGCCTCCCGCAGCCTCAGAAATCACATGTGCAGCTGTACGAGTCCTGCAGGCAGGCTAGAAAGCCATCAGAGGGGTTTTTGAATTGAAACACCCTTTCAAATGCAGAGGACTAAAGCCTTGAGATGACTTTTTCCAGAGTGAGTCAGGAGCGTGGAAAAGTACAATACAATAAGGCAGGCATATTCTTATTTTGGAGGGTACATGCTCAGGAAATACCAGGGGAAAAACCTGAGATCTGACTCGACCTTGCACATCAGATCTCTGCCGCATGACCTTGTCATGGGTGGGATTCCTCACGCTGGCTCCCGGCAAGACCCCGTGCCTGATGAGAACTCATTTCATGGCATCTTCTCACTGTGTCCTCACAGGCTGGACAGCAGAGGAAAGCAGGCTCTCTCGTGACTAATCCCATCCTGGGGGCTCCATGCTCATACCTCAAATAACCCCGTCTCCCAAAGACCCTGCTTCTTAGCAATGTCACACGAGGGATGGGGTTTCAACATGTGCATTGAGTGGAGGAGATTCACTCTATAACATTATCAATGGCGTATGACTTGTCTAACTATTCCCTTTTCTTCTCCCCATGATCATGTTAAGTAACAGGAGGGAAAGGGCTCTGTTTACGTCCTCAGTAGCCAGACCATACCTGGGGACACAGCAGCACCGGCACAACCACCCACTGGCCTGTCGTGAGCTGTGGGAGGCCGTGGGGTCCTGTGTTGCTTAGCTGAGGTGGTGGCGTGATGATAAGAATTTGCGATGGCTGCTGATCAGGCTCCTTTTCCCGTTGTGTGCCTGGTGGAAAGGAAATCCTGGCAATCCTAGAAGTGTTTTGAGAACTGGAGGTGAGAATGTAGCCATGGAGACTCAATGATGGGCAGGGGCTGCCTGGAGATGAAGAGGAGCCACGTTCTCGTGGACATTCTTGAAGCATTTCTCTGCCCCCTCCCCATTTAAAAGTTACTTTATAGTCTCAGTTCAGTTCAGTCGCTCAGTCGTGTCCGACTCTTTGCGACCCCATGAATCGCGGCACGCCAGGCCTCCCTGTTCATTACCATCTCTTGGAGTTCACTCAGACTCACATCCATCGAGTCTGTGATGCCATCCAGCCATCTCATCCTCGGTCGTCCCCTTCTCCTCCTGCCCCCAATCCCTCCCAGCATCAGAGTCTTTTCCAATGAGTCAACTCTTCAGACTGGTTGGATCTCCTTGCAGTCCAAGGGACTCTCAAGAGTCTTCTCCAACACCACAGTTCAAAAGCATCAATTCTTCGGCGCTCAGCCTTCTTCACAGTCCAACTCTCACATCCATACATGACTGGAAAAACCATAGCCTTGACTAGACGGACCTTAGTCGGCAAAGTAATAGTTGAACTTTTATCTTTATCATAAGATAAAGATAAAAAGGCATAAGCAGCAATCCATCCACTGAGTTTAAGAAACCACCCTTCCCTTCTCAATCACCAGAGGCACGACTTTTGGCTGATTCCTTGATATTTACCACCACGTGTCCAAAGAGCCTCCAAGGTCACCCTGTTACAGCTTGCTTCTGCAGTGGACACCTGGCTTCACTCTGTCCCTCCATCCTACCCACTTCCTGTGTCCCCATCCCTCCAAGGCAGGCTGGGGTGGAACTGCCTGAACTCAGATAGATCAGTGTCAATGTTTGCATTATCTGTTGTCATTCAGTTGCTCAGTCATGTCTGACTCTTTGCGATCCTGTGGACTGCAGCATGCCAGGCTTCCCTGTCCTTCACCATTTTCCAGAGACTGCTCAAACTCGTCCACTGAGTTAATGATGCCATCCAACCATCTCGTCCTCCATCGGACCTTCTCCTCCTGCCTTCGATCTTTCCCAGCATCATGGTCTTTTCCAATGAGTCAGCACTTCTCATCAGGTGGCCAAAGTGTTGGAGCTTCAGCTTCAGCATCAGTCCTTCCAGTGAATATTCAGGATTGATTTCCTTTAGGGTTGACTGGTTTGATCTCCTTGCTGTACAAGGGACTCTCAAGAGTCTTCTCCAGAACCACAGTTTGAAAGCATCAGTTCTTCGGTGCTCAGCCTTTATTGCAGTTCTGCAAATGCTGTCTGAACCAAGCCTCCTAGAGCCACAGTATACTTTGCCTTTACTGCTGTTTTCCCAGTATTTAATTATCACCTATTTCCTCCTGACCAGTTTTCTATGTATTTATCCTTCTTCTACCCCCAAACTCTCCCTCGATGCTTCAGATCTTCTCTCAGTAGAGCAAATGCACCCATCATTGCCCCAGCTTCACCTTCCTGAAGATGACTGGTCCTGTCTGTCTGGTGGGAGACCCGGAGTCCAGGATGCTAGGATCTGACTCAAGTGGTCACTGGACCACTCCAGTTGCTGTGCTGGTAACAGACTGAGGGGGTTGGGTGTGCAAGCAGGGAAGCCAGGAGGAGGCTATTTTAGTAAGTGGGGTATAGGACCAGGCTCCCTCCTCCTCTGTGGTTGCAGTGGTGGTGGTGGGAAGTGGCTGGACTCTGAAAGATGCTGACAGAGAAACCAGCAGAACTGCATGTGAGGTGGGAAGGAAGGAGAGGAGAGGAGTGTGCCTGACCCCACGAATGATGGATGCAACACGATCACTGATTAACATCCTCAGGCAGGGGCAAGTTCTAGTCCATCCACATTGTTATAACAGATGGCGCAGGCTGGGGGGTGGGGCGGGGAAGGGGGATAGTTATTCCAGTTATGGATGCTAGAAGTCCAAGGTCAAGGTGCCAGCAGGCTTCGTGTCTGGCGAAACCCCCTTCCAGGTTCATGGAACGGGTCCTCTCACTGTGCCCTCACCTGGAGAAGAGGTGAGGGAGCCCTGTGGGGTCTCTTTTTTAGGAACCCATTCATGGAACCCCTGCCCTAATGACCTAATCACTTCCCTGAAGGCCCCCCTTCCTGACACTGAGGGGTGTGATGAATTTGTTCGGGCACAGACATTCAGGTCATAGCAAGGAAGATGCCAAGTTCAGGTGGGGCCACGTCCACGTGGCTATCAGGTCAAGTGGGCGGTTAGGATCGTCCCCACCCCCAGGCTCGGAAACAGCCCCATTGTTCGCCCAAGGGCTGTGGGTCTACTGCCACTCACTCCCACCAGGAGGTTTTGCTGATTTTCTTGAATTTCGTCGGTGATTCCTCCTTTGTCTTGTCTGCGGTCCCTTCCTGAAACCAGTACACTTTTCTTACTGGACCACTCGGAGGCACGGGGATCTTGTCATTTTTCATCTCCATCGCAGTCGTTCTGTTGCTCCTGGGAGATTCCCAGCCTCTCTTCCCTCAGGCTCCCGTCTTCAGCCCCCCGGGGATTCACGACCCCGAGGGTGCAGCAGCCCAGCCCTGGATCGGCCCGCCCGGGCCCGCGGTGCCCGGGGAGGAGGACGGGAAGCATGCTGGCTCTAACCGTGTGTTTGCAGCCCCACAGAGTGCGTGTTTATTGATTTGTTACTTAGGAGAAGTCTCACGTTTCGGTCAAGTGGACTTCGCGCCCAGCTCCGCCCCACAGGGAGTTAGCACACCTGCGGCGCCTGATTCCCAGCCCGCTTTGAGTCCGGGAGTGGGCGCCGACCCCCTGAGGGGAACGTTCGCGCCCGGAACCCTCGCCGCCGTGCCCCGCCGCACCGGGGGAATGCGCTTGGGTGCAGGACGCGCGGTGCGCGGGCACGGCGATTCCTGTTCCGGTTTTGACCCGGCTAGGAGGAGGTGCGCGATCCCGGCCTGTGGAGGTAGAGCCCGCCCCCTCACCCCTCACCCTTCACCCCCCTCACCC
>SJYT01032881.1:190545-211294 GCA_006410635.1 Cephalophus harveyi
GGAACGTTCGCGCCCGGAACCCTCGCCGCCGTGCCCCGCCGCACCGGGGGAATGCGCTTGGGTGCAGGACGCGCGGTGCGCGGGCACGGCGATTCCTGTTCCGGTTTTGACCCGGCTAGGAGGAGGTGCGCGATCCCGGCCTGTGGAGGTAGAGCCCGCCCCCTCACCCCTCACCCTTCACCCCCCTCACCCCGCCCACCGCCTTCCTCCCCTCCCCTCCCCCTCCCACGCAAGGGCCGCGTCACGTGGGGACTCTGCCTGGCCTCGGCTCTGAGGCGACGTCCAGACCCCTAGGGTGTGGGAGGGAGTCGAGTTCAAGTTCAGCCAGCGTTGGAGGGGAACTTGCTCTGTTGTGACGGAAGTAGATCCATTTCCTTCCTCGTTGGCCGCTGGAATCCTCTTCGAAGCATCCCCTTACAGTCTTTTACACTAAAGAGGAGGTGGTAGTGAGGGGGACTCTGAAGGATGATTAGGAGTTTACCGAAAAGGGGAAGGATGACAGCGTAGAGGTGGGAAGAGGAATCACGTGTTGGGAAGTCTGTAGGTTTCCAGCCCGAGGACGGCCGATGTTTGTCTGGAGGCCTTGGCAGGGACCTTTGCGGGTAGGGGGCACCGGTGCTGAGCCCAGGAGCACACAGGTCCACAATGGGCTTCCGAGGGCCCCTGGCGGTTCTGATGTGAAACGTGACAGACCAGCAAGTCTAGCGACCTTTCCTCAGCCCCTACTGGGGCCGGGCAGCATGCAGAAGATCCGCTCTTTAAAGCAGACAAATTAAATCACGGGCCAGGGGTCATAAGCTTCTTCGCTCCAGCTGGCATCTTTAAAATGGTATTTTATGTCCAAATATGGATATGGGTTTAAGCATTTGTTTTCTTCCTTTTTTTAAAAAAAATACAGTGTGAATGTCTGTTACTTAAAAATGTAACTTTGAAAACAGCTCCCAAACCGCAGGTGGCGTGCTGAAACAAGTGTTCCACCCCAGAGGGAGAGTGTGGTCCCCTCTCCTGCCCCACACCTCCACCCAGGCCTCAAGACAGCAGGAAGGAGTGTGGGGGGGAAGGTGGTGCTGACCCATCAGGTGCCATTTTACTCATTTCGAAACCAGCCGCCTTCATTTGAATGCAAGTATCATTCTTATCGAGTAATTTTTGTCACACGGCTCCGTGGTGAGCAAGGTGCTGAGCATGGCTGGTCCACTAGCCTCCCCCCTCTGTCGGTTCTCACAGGAACTGAAGGCTCAGACAGGTGAGGAGAACTCAGAAGAACCAGTGAATGTTTCCGTCTGGGTCTGTTTTGACTAAAATCTGTGCTGTTAACCAGCACCCTGGTTAGGACACAACAGATGCTATCATCTTCCAGGTGTCGGGCTTGTGTCCTGAGAGGGCCGTGCGCCTCAGTGCTCTGACCCGAGAACCTGATGGTCAGAGCACTGGGTGGCCTCTGCTGCAGCTCTGCTGGGCTCCAGCCACCTGGCGGAATCTGAACCCTGGGTGGCCTTCCCAGGAGCAGGCGTCTGGCTCCCCACAGTTCAGGTTTCCGTACTCTTGGCTGGGATCCTTTCCTGTTGCACACCGTTCCCTGTCGGTTGATGTCTTGAGACAGGGAAGATTCCTGGCCATGTTGCATGGCAGCGTCACTCCAGTCTGTACCACGGTGGGTGAGGGCAGCCCGTGACCAAGCACACCTGTGGTTAGGAGGCAGGGCTCTTCCTGAGGCAGCTGGTCTGTCTGGACCTGGACCTGCTCAGGACAAAGTCCTCTGCCCTGACCTGATGCTTTTTGCTGCTCCCCATGACCTTGGACCTGTCTGTGACCGTGGACAGAAGAGCCTGGCAGGCTATAGTCCATGCGGGCGCAAGAGTCAGGCACGACTTAGCAACTAAACCACCACTATGACCTTGGAGGTTTTAGCTCTATTGAATGACTGGAAGATGAGTGGCTTCAGGAGCACACGAAGCTGTTCTGAAGGGGTGACCCCTGTTCCCACACATTTGGCCGGAGAATAAGTTACTGCAGCCTCTCTGGAGGCCACTTGGGCCGTATTTACAGTGAAAGTCACTGTTGTGAGGCTCAAGGGTGAGTAGGAGGGGCCCTTCTCAGCCTCTGCTTCACAAACACCCCTGGGTGAGCACAGCTAAACGTCCCCCCAGCTTTCTTCCCTGCAGGCTGATGTGACAGGCTCCCTGTCTCCCCAGCTCCAGCCACCTGCCCCACTGTGCCACAGAACACCCATCTCCACACGGAGCCAGCTGATCTCACCACCTCCGAGCCCTGAGACACTGGGGTCAGGTCACTGCTGCTGGATACTGCCTGGCGATGCTCTGAGCACCAGTGTAGCAGGCCTTCCAACCGACTTGATAGCTGACTTCTTCATTCTCCATGTGAGACTTCATGAACTGCTAGCCTTAATTAAGAGAAGGCCATTGTCTCATTTTTATTTGCTTTTGTCATTTTGAGAAATTAAAGAGTTATTGACAGTTATAAACACCCTGTAGATACACCATCCAGAACACATAATTTTAATATTTTCCTGTTTCTTTTATGTATCAAAATGTTTGTCCTGGGGTTGAAATAGCTCCATTTTAAAATATAAGCATCATTTACTAAATTTTTATTTTCTTGGGCTCCAAAATCACTGCAGATGGTGACTGCAGCCATGAAATTAAAAGATGCTTGCTCCTTGGAAGAAAAGCTGTGACCAACCTAGACAGTGTATTAAAAAGCAGAGACATTACTTTGCCACCAAAGGTGCATATAGTCAAAGCTATGGTTTTTCCAGTAGTCACGTATGAATGTGAGTTGGACCATAAAGAAGGCTGAGCGCTGAAGAATTGATGCTTTTGAACTGTGACATTGGAGAAGACTCTTGAGAGTCCCTTGGACAGCAAGGAGATCCAACCAGTCCATCCTAAGGGAAATCAGTCCTGAATATTCACTGGAAGGACTGAAGCTGAAGCTCCAATACCTTAGCCACCTGGTGCGAAGAGCCAAAGCCCCTGATGCTGGGAAAGATTGAAGGCAGGAGGAGAAGGGGATGACAGAGGACAAGATGGCTGGATGGCATCACCGACTTGATGGACATGAGTTTGAGCAAGCTCTGGGAGATGGTGAAGGACAGGGAAGCCTGGAGTGTTGCAGTTCATGGGGTCGCAAAGAGTTGGACACAGCTGAGAGACTGAACAACAACTAGACTTTTAAAATCTGATCACAAAAGTCATACATGCTCATTGCATAAAAACTGCAGAGAGTGGAGAAGCATGAAGAAGAAAACAAAAGCCACCTGCCACCTGGAGGCTCACCTTCCCGTCCCTGGGTGGGATGTCCCTCCCCTGGGCCTCACTGAGGGGGCTTGTGTGGTCAGGCTGTGGCCCAGCCCCACACACGTGTGTGCCCTGCTCCCCTCAGATCTTCCGGATCACCCAGGTCAGCCCTAGTATTTCAGTATCAAAAATAATGCTGCAGTGAAGACCCATGGTGAACCTTCACATACACCGCTGATTATTTCCTTAGGACGCATTTGAAAAACAGCCGTAGGGACAGAGCGCTTGCATTTCCTATTTTCGTGTTTCATCTTGAAGGGACTATTGAATGTCCACTTCAATGGCTGAGCCGAGGCCCCAGGCCTCACTAGGCTGGGGGCGCCGGCCAGTAATGTGCGTTGTTTCTTGGGGCAGCTCGCAGCATGGTCTTGACCTTCCTCACCCAAGGCCTTTCTCACCACTCTTGGTGTCACAGAGTGGTCAGGGCCTGCGGGCAGCCGGGCCTGGGTCTGGGAGCTGCTTTTCCTGCTCCTCTGTGGCCCTGGGCAGGTGGCTTCACCTCTCTGTCTTCCTTGGAGGCACCGCTCTGGCTGCTGGCTCACTGCATCTGTTCCCACCTGCCCCATGTGCAGTCAGAGGTCAGCTAGCCCTCCTGCCCTGGCTGGGGTGAGAGGGTGGGCAGGGAAAGTGGGGTTCAGCCCTCTTTTTTCCAGTTCAAGTCCTAGAACCCCAGCTTTTCGCTGAGGTGGTGCAGCCCGATTCCCCAGAGGGAGCAGGCAGACAGCTTGCCCCTCGGCCCCTTGTGGTGGTAGAGGAAGGCCGCTCCAGTGGTCTCGCTGGCAGCAGTGTGACACTGCCCATGCCGCCCTATGGGGCCTGGTAGGTAGATGGGTGGGAGCAGCAGCCACTCCTGGCCATCCATCTGCCTGCCCCTCTGCATCCCAGAAAATGCTGCCGTTTCAGCAGGCATCCCTGAACATCTCTCTTGCATTGTCACCAGCAAAAGTCAGGCCTCGGGCCGTAACCCAGAAACAGGCGGTACGTTTTCTGTTTACGGTTTCCCTTTGTTTTAGTTTCTCTGCCCTTAAAGCAAATAGAGAAGGATTTGCTAGAAGTGAGAAGAGGAAGCACTGAACCCCTGGTTTGCTTTTCAGTGGCTCACTTTCTCTCTGAATCTGTCACATCCCACATGTTCATCACATTTCTTGTTTTCTCTGATCCAGCTGAACTGTTT
This sequence comes from Cephalophus harveyi, assembly GCA_006410635.1. Classification (NCBI taxonomy): domain Eukaryota; kingdom Metazoa; phylum Chordata; class Mammalia; order Artiodactyla; family Bovidae; genus Cephalophus; species Cephalophus harveyi. The sequence goes on from SJYT01032881.1 coordinate 195,040, forward strand.
TCTTAGAACTTGTCATGTTTCTTTATGGTAACAAAAATCCAGAGGCGTGAATGGCTATGAGCCCACCTCTGAACCCTGCATAGAGGGTAAGTCATAAGACACTCCTGCTTTTGGTCACTGCCTCTGAAAGGGGCGTGGGCCACGTGCCCTGGAGGGGCCGTGGTGGTGGAGGCCTGGAGCCTTCCGGAACAGCTGCTGGGCCAGGCAGGCGTCTCCCCCATTCCAGGCTTCTGCCTGCTGGGCTTGGAGGCTGGCAGACCTTGTGTCAGGAGCCCCTGCTGCGGGGAGCAGGTGGCCGGCAGGCTGCACAGGGAGGGGCTCAGGACAGGCCTTTACTGCTGGGGGCTGTGTTTGTTTTGTTAGGTAATTATAAAGTGCTGTGTGTAATCTTTTTTTAAATGAAAAACAGAGGGCAAAACTGTTTGGTACCTATAACAAACACAGCATATTCTCTTTCCCCTGGAGCAAGTTAGTGACAGAGAAAGTGAGCCTTGTCAGGAACAGGATGCCTGAATCCAGGGCAGGGCCGGGGTAGGGGGGGGAGTTGGGGCTGGGGTTGGGGGCAAGCAAGGGGGGGGGGGGGCGGGGGTGGGGGGCAAGCCACCGAGCTGTGGGTGAGGAGCCACCTGCTCATGTTAGCCTCTGACATTCAGAAGAGCCCTCTGGGGTCCCTGCACCTGTCCTCTGTCCCTCAAACACGGAGAGATGCTTCCCCACCAGTGCAGCCAGGATCAGGCCATTTCTTGTGCTCTCGCGGGCGAGGACGTGGGCGAGGACATGGTGGCTGATGGGGAACGATGGCTGGGGGTGAAAGGCTCTGGCTGGACTCTGGGCTCTGATTTAGGAGCAGGCCAACTTGGAATTTTCTCATGGGTGAGATAGGGTTACCAAAGGTTGCCCTGTTTCCTGAACAAGGCAGTTGAAGATGAAAACACATCATGATATATTAAGTTTAGTATTGTTGTCAAATAACACTTGTTAAAAATCCTCTAGGAGAACTTCCCTCGTGGTCCAGTGGCTAAGACTCCGCTCCCAGTGCAGGAGGCCTGGGTTCAATCCCTGATCAGAGAACTAGATCCTACATGCTGCAACTAACACCCACTGCAGCCTAGTAAATATTTTTAAAAATCCTTTGGGAACAACTCAGAAAGCTGGTCTACCCATCATCTCCTGGTCAGGGATGCTGCTCTGGCCAAGAGAACTGAAGTGGAAGAGGTGGGCCTTGAGACGGGCAGGCAGTGGTCTGTGGACCTCGCAGGCTGCCCTGGTGCTGGGAGGGAAACATCTTCAGTGGTACTGTATGGCAGGCGGGTTCCTGACTGCTCTAGTTGCGGGGAGGCATGGAGAGGGTGTGCCCAGGTCCCTGGCCACCCAGGGTGGGTGGGGTCCTAGGGCAGGGCACAGAGTCGGGCTAGCCCTTCCCCAGGCTTCATCCTCTCAAGCAGTCTGAAGAATTCCAGGTGCGTGTGGCGGGTCACGGCCCTCCTTCTGGCTGTGTTGGTCGTTGTTTTGTCATCAGGTTGTGGGGGAGAAGGAGGGAGTTCTCTTCTAGCTTAAAGAACAGATGCACAGACTGTGAGTGTGCTGCTTCTGAGGGTCTGCTCTGCTTTAGACAAGTTCCTGGGTGACCTCAGCGGAGCGAATGTCTGGAACAGAAGTGAGCCCTGTGTCTGTATCTGGCTCCCTGGAGCCTCCAGGCCCCTGCTGAGGGTGAGGGAGCACAGTTTGGGGGCTGGGGTGGGGGTTAAGGCACCAACCCCACACAGCTGGAAATCCAGGTAACCTCACAGTCAGCTCTCCTATGCATCCCCAGTCTCCATGTTCATGTCGTGGAAAGACGTAAGTAGCTCTGTTTCTCCTTGACTTACCTAGTTTAGTTCATTGTTTTAGAGTCTTGTATGTTTTTAAAATCCTTAACATAATGAGATTAAATTAAAAGCCATTTAACTTCCAAAGGCATGCATTGAGAGGGCGTTAGTGTTTCCTGTCTTGGGACGACCCCCAACTGGAGGTGAGGCCGCCTCTCCTGGTCACCATGGATGTCAGGGCAGGCTGTGACCTCAGTGCCCTCTTTTCCCTCCCAGGTACCGCCAGCTGGCATCTGCTGCCGCGATGCCATTGCCACACGTGGGGATGGCCCTCCGGAGCCTGGCCTGGGCCATGGCTTCCCGCCGGCTGGCCCCCTGGACACGTAGAGCGAGTGGCCTCCTGCACACGGCCCCGGCCGCATGCTCGGACTGCAGTGCCCCGGTCTTCAGCCGTGCCCCGGCCTTCGGGGACAGGCTCGCCCTCGTCGACCAGCACGGCCGCCACACGTACAAGGACCTCTATTCGCGCAGCCGCCGCCTGTCCCGGGAGATCTGCCAGCTCCGCGCATGTGCTGACGGGGATCTCCGGGAGGAGCGGGTCTCCCTCCTGTGCTCCAACGATGTCTCCTTCGTGGTGGCGCAGTGGGCCGCGTGGATGAGCGGCGCCGTGGCCGTCCCCCTCTACAAGAAGCACCTCCGGGCCCAGCTGGAGTACTTCATCCAGGACTCGCGCAGCTCTGTGGTCCTTGCCAGCCCGGAGCACGTGGAGCTCCTAAGCCCAGTGGCCCAGAAGCTCGGAGTCCCGCTCCTGCCTCTCCCGCCCACAGTCTACCATGGGGTGGCCGAGGACCCTGAAGAGGGCCTAATGCCGGAGCGGGACTGGAGAGACCGGGGCGCCATGATCATCTACACCAGTGGGACCACGGGGAGGCCCAAGGGCGTCCTGAGCACCCACGACAACATCAGGGCCGTGGTGAGTGTCCGGGCTGCCACTTTCGAGAGGGGTGAGCTGGGTCCCTGCAGTCAGTCCCTACAACAGCCATGGCAAGACAAGTGCCTTCCTGGTGGCCTTCTCCTCACAGGCCCGTGACAGCTCTCACCATCACCCCCACCCTGCTGGAAGCACCCAGAGATGTAGGGCCAGGGCCGTGGGACCACCAGCCCCACTGGCCATGTAGGGGTGCTGTGCCAAGGTGCCAGGGTTATGGGCCCCCCAGGCTTCTCCAGCACAGGATGGGCCACTGTACATGGGGGAAGGTTTTCAAAGAAACCAGCTGCCAGTGAGTACCAGGATGGTACCCTCAGCACCTTGAAGCGTGGCTTCTTTGGGAAGCAAGAGAGCAGGAGGTGCGTCCCCCAGCACAGGTATTACTCTGCATACTCAGTTACTGTTTTGTAAAGCTCTGCAGCTGCTTTATTCATCTGTAGTTTATACTCTTTTTGCTTCCAACAAGTATGTGCGTATATAGCAGGAGTGGGAAATAGAAGTTCAGATCCACCAGAGGGAGGCCAGAGATCTGGCTAATTCAGTCCGTAAGTCAGCGTGAACCGAGTTGGGCTGGCTGCAGGCCAAGCGAGATTACAGACTGTCTCTGTCTCCCAGGAGAGGCCATCTCTGGGCCAGTATTTCTGGGGGTGGCAGTCACCGCAGCATGCACGAGGATGGGCTCGGCAGTGACTCAGGAGTTTTTGGTGGAGCTGGGGAGAAAGAGGTGCTGGAATCAGCAGGGTCAGACTGGCAGCTGGATTCAAGCCTGGGCTTGAATCTACAGGAAGCACCCGTAGATTCTCTGACCGCCTTAGGGGAGAGCTGCCCAGAGTCTGCAGAGGCCTTGGGACTCCAAATCTAAGGTCCTTTTAAACTGGCTGAAGCCCCTGGCTGCATGCAGCCCTGCTCTCTAACAGAAGGGTTGGTGGCTGGACAGACAGCCCCAGGTCAGACCCCAGGTTATTTCGTTATCAGCTCCCCGGGATGCGCCAAGGGCGGGCCAGCGGGTCTCCCTCTCCTCACCTTGGCTAGGGAGGCTGCCCTGAGGCTGTGCTGTCGTCCTGCAGGTGACGGGGCTGGTCCACAAGTGGGCCTGGACTAAGGACGACGTGATCCTCCATGTCCTCCCGCTGCACCACGTCCATGGCTTGGTCAACAAGCTGCTGTGCCCACTCTGGGTAGGGGCCACCTGTGTGATGCTGCCCGAGTTCAGTGCTCAGTTGGTAAGTTGGGGATGAGCTCTCAGTGTTGCCGGCTGGGCCCCTATGGGCCCAGCACCTCCTGGGGGGCGCAGGCACCCAACAGGGAGTTTCCTGTTGCTGCTGGAGCCAGGGATCCCGAGTCAGAGCTTCAGGCAGTACAAGTTATTCTGTCAGTTCTGGAAGTCCAAGTCCAGAAGGGTCTCACAGAGCTGGGGTCAGGGTGTCTTGGGCCTGATTCTGTCTAGAGGCCCCAGCAGGATCTGCTCCTGCCTCTCCCAGATCGTGGAGGCACCTGCATCACGCTAGCCTCTGCTTCCATGTCCTCGTGGCCGCTGTCCCTTCTGTGGTCAGACCTCCCGCTGCCTCCCTCCCGTAAGAACCGTGTGATTGCATCAGGCCCACCCAGCGTCTGGTCTGGTGGAGTACGTCCCCGTGGTGTCGTCTAGTGTGTCTCGCTGTCCCTTCTACTTCTACAGATGTGATGCCAAACTGTTTCCCAGAGTAGTGGTAGTGTTGACATTCTCACCAACAGTGCATGAGGACTCCAGCTCCCCCACTTTCTCACCAGCATTCATTATCTCACTGTGGTTTAAGTTTGCATTTCCCTGATGACCGAGGATAGTGACCATTTTTTCATGGTCTTATTGGCATCTGTGTATCTTCTTTGGTGAACTGTCTATTCAGATGCTTTGCCCATTTTAAAGTCAGGTTGTTTGACTTCTTAAGTTTGTTTATTCTGGATGCTAGTTCCTCATCACATAGATGGTTTTGCAGGTATTTTCTCCCATTTTGGCTTGTCTTCTCATTTTCTTAATGACATCTTTTGAAGCACACATGCTTTTAATTTTTTTGATGAAATCTGTTTTATCCATTTTTTTCATTTCTTAGATCATGTTTTTGCTGCCATACCTAAGAAATCTTCACCTAACCAAAAGTCATGAAGATTTTCTCCTATGTTTTTTCTTTGAAGTTTTATGGTTTTAGCTGATACATTTAGGTCTCTGACCCACTTTGGATTAATTCTTAGGTATGGTGAGAAATGGGTCTAGAATTCCTCTTTTTGGATGTGGATATTCAGTTGTCTCTGCACTGTTGGTCGGAAAGATTGTCCTACTAGAGTGATCTGGTGCCCCTGTCACAGATCAGTTGGCCATCATTGTATCAATTGTTTCTGGAGTCTCGTCTGCGCCAGTGGTCTGTGTATCTGACCTTACACCAGCATCACATGCTGTTGAATGTAGCGCTCTGGAGTCAGTTTGGGGGCATTCTTCACTTTCCTCCCTCCTTTTCACATTTGTTTTGACTCCTCCAAGTCCTCTACCTTTTCCTGTAAATTGTAGGGTCAGCCTGTTGATTTCTGCAAATCAGAGCATGCTGGGGTTTGGGGAGAACTGCTGTCTTAGCAACACTGGGTCTTCCCATCCACGAACGTGGATGCATCTCAACTGACCGAGCATGCTGTCTCTCCTGACGTGTCATGCTGTGTCATCTTGTCCTACACATGGTGACACTCTTCTTTTTCCTCTTCTCTCCTGTATGTATTTCTGTTTGGATCGTTTCCATTGACTTGTGCCTGACTTCTGTCTTTTCTCTGCTGCGTCTAGTCTGTTAGTGTTTGCAGTGAATTCCTAGTTTCGCATAATGTACTTTCCAGCTTATAATGGTTCTCTTGTATTCCTACTTCTCTGATGAAATCCTTGATCATCCCCCAATCCATTCATCTTCTCCAAATTTCTTAACCTATCTAATAATTTATACTCCTTGCCACAATTTCAGCATGTGTATTCTGAGGGTCTGCTCCTGTTGACTTTTCTTCTTTTCATACAGGCTTTATAATGGGGCGGGGTTGTCTGTAAAAGAACGATACAGTTTTCTCCCTACAGAGGCATGCCTTTCCTGTGGAGTAGCTCAGGTGAGGAACTAGTTACTAGCGTCTGATTAGGAGCCGGGGCGGGGGCTGCCTGTGGGAGAGGCTATCTGTGTGGGGTGTGCTGAACCCCTGTCCCACCCTGACCAGGTGCTGGTGCAGTGGCTCCATGGAAATGAGGGTGAGCACACGCGAGCACTTAGTCAGTGTGAGCTGAAAAACTTGAAGCATCTCTATATTAAAACAAGAAACATCTGTTAAAGAGAGTAAAATACAAAATTGATGTGACTTCTTCGGATACAGTAGTACCACCCTCTGCCCCCATCGTGAGTGGTCTGTGCTGCGCTCCAGCCTGCATGGCCCCTTGCCCGGCTGCGTCCACGCTCGTCTGCATGGCTGGAAAAGTCTGAGGTGCCACCTCTTGCCTGATGGTGGATCTGAGGCCAGTCCCTGAGCCAGGACCCATCCCCTGCCCGCCCCCATCCTCTTCCACCTCAGACCAGACACCAGGGTCCCCTGCACAGTGACTCCACGAGGGCCAGGAGCTTCTGTCACCCTGTCAAAGTGAGACCCTCTGACACTTGAGAAAAGGGGGTCCACTGTTAAGAGCACTATTCCTGGAACTGAAGGCCCACAGACACACCTGCACAGACAGGTGTGTCTTCTAGTCTTTTTGCTGTCTGCGTCCTTTTCTCTTTTTAGGTTTGGGAGAAGTTCTTAAGTTCTGAAGCTCCCCGGATTAATGTATTTATGGCAGTGCCTACCATCTACAGCAAGTTGATGGATTATTATGACAAGCATTTTACCCAGCCTCATGTCCAGGATTTTGTGCGTGCAGTTTGTGAAGAAAAAATCAGGTCAGTGAGTATAGTCCACCTTCCCATCTGGAAAGTCCTAAAGATCAGCAGATGTAACTCACTTTTAGTGAGTCAGTTCTACTAAGTTTTAGGAAGCACTGTGTTCTTTGTACTTTAAAAGGTGTCTCTACGTCTCTCTCAACACACCTGTATTCCCAGCGCAGCTGCCTGGGTTCTGCATCTGTGTCTTTGTTCTGTCTCTGGGTCCCTCTGTCCGTCTATCTCTGTCTGCCCACCCGTCTTCCAGTGGAGCCTGAAGGATGAGGGTGAGAATGTCCTATCTGAGCCCACATCTGCAGGCTCTCAGCAGCCCAACCCCCACGCAGATACCCTTCCTAACAGACATGCTAGCTCTTTGGCCCCATCCGTGGCACGTTTGGTCTCCATGTTCCCACGAGTCTGCAGACCACAGCTCCTCTCCGTTTGTAGTTGCTCGGTTCACTGAGAGTGCAGGTACAGAAGTGACTAGTTTGGCAGGTCTTTACAGGTCTGATGACATGTGCACCGAGAGCCCGGACAGCCATGAACTTCGCACCTCTGTGTATCTGATTCCTGGTTCTTACGAGGAGCTCAGGAAGGGTTTCCTGGAGAGAGTTCCCAACTGCCCGAGATGAATATCTGATCTGGGCCTTCTGCTCCCGTTTCACTGCTCTCTGCTCCTCTTCTGTAAGATGCTTGGTGGAACTGGTGTCTTCTGTGAGGGTGCCACCCTCCCATGAAGCACTGCTCTGGGGCCCCCAGGACAAGGATGGTGTGCACTGTGCTGAAGCAGCCATGTGCTCCTGAGAGACTGAGGTGCCTGTGGTTGTGCTGGGCAGGTTGATGGTCTCGGGCTCTGCTGCGCTGCCTCTGCCAGTGCTGGAGAAATGGAAGGGCATCACCAGCCACACCCTGCTGGAGAGGTACGGGATGACGGAGATTGGCATGGCCCTGTCCAACCCCCTGACCGCAGCTCGCCTGCCAGGTATGAGCAGCGCCTGCCAGCTGTGTCCTCCCTCTGCTCTGGGTCCTTGGGTGGACCAGTCTACAGGCGATGCTGCCCTGCTGGGTTAGGGGAGCCTTCCCAGGTGACCCTGGATTCCATGTGACCCAGAAGCCATGTGCTTGGTAGAGCACCCCCGGGCTGGGTGCTGCTTCCTCCAGACCAGGTCACCTGTGGCCCAGAGCCTCCCATCCAGGTGCCCTGAGCCACACAAGGGCAATGGCAACAGAAGAGATGGCGGGTGTACCCGCCCCCATCCTCTTCCACCTCAGACCAGACACCAGGGTCCCCTGCACAGTGACTCCACGAGGGCCAGGAGCTTCTGTCACCCTGTCAAAGTGAGACCCTCTGACACTTGAGAAAAGGGGGTCCACTGTTAAGAGCACTATTCCTGGAACTGAAGGCCCACAGACACACCTGCACAGACAGGTGTGTCTTCTAGTCTTTTTGCTGTCTGCGTCCTTTTCTCTTTTTAGGTTTGGGAGAAGTTCTTAAGTTCTGAAGCTCCCCGGATTAATGTATTTATGGCAGTGCCTACCATCTACAGCAAGTTGATGGATTATTATGACAAGCATTTTACCCAGCCTCATGTCCAGGATTTTGTGCGTGCAGTTTGTGAAGAAAAAATCAGGTCAGTGAGTATAGTCCACCTTCCCATCTGGAAAGTCCTAAAGATCAGCAGATGTAACTCACTTTTAGTGAGTCAGTTCTACTAAGTTTTAGGAAGCACTGTGTTCTTTGTACTTTAAAAGGTGTCTCTACGTCTCTCTCAACACACCTGTATTCCCAGCGCAGCTGCCTGGGTTCTGCATCTGTGTCTTTGTTCTGTCTCTGGGTCCCTCTGTCCGTCTATCTCTGTCTGCCCACCCGTCTTCCAGTGGAGCCTGAAGGATGAGGGTGAGAATGTCCTATCTGAGCCCACATCTGCAGGCTCTCAGCAGCCCAACCCCCACGCAGATACCCTTCCTAACAGACATGCTAGCTCTTTGGCCCCATCCGTGGCACGTTTGGTCTCCATGTTCCCACGAGTCTGCAGACCACAGCTCCTCTCCGTTTGTAGTTGCTCGGTTCACTGAGAGTGCAGGTACAGAAGTGACTAGTTTGGCAGGTCTTTACAGGTCTGATGACATGTGCACCGAGAGCCCGGACAGCCATGAACTTCGCACCTCTGTGTATCTGATTCCTGGTTCTTACGAGGAGCTCAGGAAGGGTTTCCTGGAGAGAGTTCCCAACTGCCCGAGATGAATATCTGATCTGGGCCTTCTGCTCCCGTTTCACTGCTCTCTGCTCCTCTTCTGTAAGATGCTTGGTGGAACTGGTGTCTTCTGTGAGGGTGCCACCCTCCCATGAAGCACTGCTCTGGGGCCCCCAGGACAAGGATGGTGTGCACTGTGCTGAAGCAGCCATGTGCTCCTGAGAGACTGAGGTGCCTGTGGTTGTGCTGGGCAGGTTGATGGTCTCGGGCTCTGCTGCGCTGCCTCTGCCAGTGCTGGAGAAATGGAAGGGCATCACCAGCCACACCCTGCTGGAGAGGTACGGGATGACGGAGATTGGCATGGCCCTGTCCAACCCCCTGACCGCAGCTCGCCTGCCAGGTATGAGCAGCGCCTGCCAGCTGTGTCCTCCCTCTGCTCTGGGTCCTCGGGTGGACCAGTCTACAGGCGATGCTGCCCTGCTGGGTTAGGGGAGCCTTCCCAGGTGACCCTGGATTCCATGTGACCCAGAAGCCATGTGCTTGGTAGAGCACCCCCGGGCTGGGTGCTGCTTCCTCCAGACCAGGTCACCTGTGGCCCAGAGCCTCCCATCCAGGTGCCCTGAGCCACACAAGGGCAATGGCAACAGAAGAGATGGCGGGTGTGGGGGGCAAGGGAGGAAGGGCCCCCACCTGTGCTTGGTGACCTGCGTGCCTCTGGATGGCCTGCTGCTCTGGGAGGCCTCCTGCCCTTTGGTCTTCCTGTCCCTCCTTCTCTAGGGCATTCCACACAAACAGCCTTCAGATCTCGGATCCCTGAGAGGGAACCTGAGGGCAGAGTCCAAAGCCTGAGACATGAGCCTATTCTGTTCTGGGCTCTTTTCCAGTCCTCGTGGCCTGTCTCCTCCAGTTTGTCCAAAACACAGGAGGAGTCTCAGAAATAAATCTAAGGTGATTCTGTGCCTGTACTTCTATCTGTCCATTCACTTGTCTTGCATGGACAGTAAAAGGCACCCTTCTTGGGGGGTGGTCTGTGAGTTCTCAGTATGTCCACCATCACTGTCAGGTAGACAACTCTGAGTCACCTCAAGAGCCTCCCCACTTTGTGGTCAGCACCTCCTCCCTGGCCAGTGAGCAGGTCCCTGTTTGCACGCCCTGTAGCTGTGCATCTCCTGGACCGTCACACAGACTCAGCCTCTGGACCTGCCTTTGGGGTCTGTCTTCTCTCACGTGGCAGGACGAGTCTGAGACACATCCTGTGCCAAGCATCATCTATGGTGTTCATGGGCTGCTTTTTGCTAACCTGTCCACCACCAATGGGTATTGGATTGTGTCCAGTCTTGGACAGTTACTAGGCAGGCTGGTGTGAAGGTTTGTATACTGGCTGCTGTGTGAACATGTCCTTACATCTCATGGGCAGATGCCTCAGAATGCAACTGCTGGGTCATGAGGTGGGTATGAACTGTGCACAGAACAGTCCTGAAGCAGAGTTGATCTTACCCCCGACAGATAAGGACCCTGAGGCTTGAGCAGGTGTTCATGCTCTGTTGCCACCAAAGACAGCCGGGTCTGGGGTAAGAGAGGGGCCAAGAGGTGGGCAGGGAATCTCCTTGTCAAGACCAAGAGCAAGCTCAGGCTGGGAGCTGGGACCAGGGCCAGGATAGGATTCAGCAGCACAGGGCCACTCGGGCGTCTGCGGGAAGGTGGGGGGCATGCTTGGGGTAGAGGCAGAGGCTGGGGACAGAGGGACCTGTGCCAGCGCCCTCCTAGGGTGAGGCCCCGGGGGTGACCTGGACACGCACTGACGGGAGGCTGCCAGCAGTTACTGGGCCCAGCCAAACAGGCACCCCAGGACCCAGTGCAGCACGGCCTCCAGCCCCAGAAGCCAGGAGGGGCCATAAGACAAAGTCACCCGGACACAGCTGACACCCATTTTAAAGGGAAGCGGAAGGATGGAGTGACCCTGACCACAGCCAGCATGCTCCTTGGTGGACACGAAAAGTCCATGCAGTGTGGGAGGGGCAACGTCACACGGCAAAGAGCGGGGCTACGCCTCCATGTTGTGGGAGGGGCCGCATCCCCACTCTGTGGGAGGGGTGGTCACACCTTGTGGGAGGGGTCACGCCCCTCTGTGGGCGGGGCTGTGTCACGTAGTGCGGGAGAGGTCACGTTCCGTGTTGTGGGAGGGGCCGTGTCCAAACAGTGTGGGAGGAGTCACATCCCATAGTATGAGAGGGGTTGCGTCACTGCAGTGTGGGAGGGCTTTGTCACACAGTAGGGAAGGGGCTGCGTCACACACTGTGGGCAGGCCGGTCATGTTCACGCCATGTAGGAGAGGCCACATCAACATCGTGTGGGACAGGTTTCTTTCTGGGCTGACAGAAAGTTCTGGAACTAGATAGAGGTGCTGCTTGCACAATGTTGTGAATGTGCTAAATGCCACTAGTTCTATGCCTTATACTAAATAACCGCATCGTATATAGATTTTGCTTCAGTTTAAAAATCTTTGGGAGCAAAAAAGGAGGAGGCCCCTAGAACCTTAAAAGACAGGCTGAAATGAACAAGACGTCACCATCTAGCAAACTGAGACCCGGTCACAGACTCTTCCAAGAGTGTGGATCCCAGAATACTGGGCAGCTCATGGAGTTTGCCAACTGGGTTTCCTGGGGGTTTTTCAGTTCAGTTCAGTTGCTCAATTGTGTCTGACTATTTGCGACCCCATGGACTGCAGCTCACCAGGCCTCCCTGTCCATCACCAACTCCTGGAGTCCACCCAAACCCACGTCCATTGAGTTAGTAATGCCATCCAACCATCTCATCCTCTATCGTCCTCTTCTCCCGCCTTCAATCTTTCCCAGGATCAGGGTCTTTTCAAATGAGTCAGCTCTTCGCATCAGGTGGCCAAAGTATTGGAGTTTCATCTTCAACATCAGTCCTTCCAATGAATACCCAGGACTGATCCCCTTTAGGATGGACTGGTTGGATCTCCTTGCAGTCCAAGGGACTCTCAAGCGTCTTCTCCAACACCACAGTTCAAAAGCATCAATTCTCCTGCCCCCAGCTTTCTTTACAGTCCAACTCTCACATCCATACACGACCACTGGAAAAACCATAGCCTTGACTAGACGGACCTTTGTTGACAAAGTAATGTCTCTGCTTTTCAATATGCTGTCTAGGTTGGTCATAACTTTCTTTCCAAGGAGTAAGCATCTTTTAATTTTATGGCTGCAATCACCATCTGCAGTGGTTTTGGAGCCCAGAAAAATAGTCGGACACTGTTTCCACCGATTCTCTATTTGCCATGAAATGGGTTTTTATCCTGTGACAAATGTTAAAAACCTTGAAGTGAAGGCTCAAACACCAGGCCTCTGGCCCTGGAGGCTCTGTCCCGCCTCAGCTGTCCATTACAGTGTTGTCGTGACCACCACCTGCCCTCACTTTTGCAGGTTCAAAAGTTGATTGTAACTATGTGGAGGAATGCACTGAGCAAACTATAGGGATCTAATAAGTGAGCCAGGATGCTAGCTGCATCACTCCTGCTGTGAGGATGCCCACCGCCCCCGCCTCACACCCGTTCCACTCTTGCCCCTCACCAGAGACAAATTACAGTCACCTAGGCCCTGACTACCCAGACAGGTGCTCAGTGAGGCAGATGTGCCCTGCATCCAGCTCTGGGTGCTGGGCGACCACAAGGTGACCTGAAGACCTTCTGGGGCATTTGGAACCCCAGCTGCTGCTCTGTGGTCCTACCTAAGGCTCTGCTCTTGACTGCTGGTGCTTTGCCCCTCAGTGTGCACCTGACCCTAGGTGGGATCCCCCTGTCTGTGCACGAGACGGTCCGCGGGTCTCCCCCCATCCCACCCCAGTGTGCCCACATGATGTCAGGCAGCTCCCAGCACCTCCGCATACGGGCACTCTCCAGAGTCCTACTGACCACCTCTGTTACTCGTGCCTCCCCGCTCCTTGCAGGCTCTGTGGGGAACCCACTGCCCGGCGTCGAGGTGCGCATTGTATCGGAAAACCCACAGAAGGACGGCTCCCCCTACATTATCTATGCAGAGGGAAATGAGGAGGACACCAAGGTGAGTCTGTTCACACTGGTGGCACGTGGGCATTGCACAGCCATTACCACCCAGCAGGCCAGTGGCAGAGGCAAAGTCCCTGCTGCGCGGGGCAGCCCCTGGACCACACCAGTGCTGGTGGGCCTTGACTCCGGGCACTGCTGGTGTTTAGGGCGCTGCCCGCCATGCAGACAGTGCAGAGCAGAGTGAGGCCAGGTTTCTCCCCAGCTCCTTCCTCTGAGCCATGTTGAGGGGGGTCAGGAGGACCTCAGCTAGGACAGCCCAAGCTGATGGTGAGACTGGCCCCCCAGCCTAACAGTCACCCCTTTGGAAAAAATTTATTGGAAATGGAGATTCCTGCTTGGGAAGCCACTGTCTGCTGTCTGTGTTGTTCTAAGATCTGGAGGTGAAGGGAAGCAAGGACTGTGGTCTCGTTTCAGTGAGGACTGTCACAGCCACAGGCCTGCTGGTCACCAGTGATCAGGGTCACAGAAAATGTCGGGATTGGTGGGAAGTGGAATTTTTAAGAGATTGTTTTATCTACAGCAGCTCTTTATACTGTGGACTTCTGTTAAAGCTGAAAGTAGCAGGGGTTCCTCATTTCAGCATTTTTTTTCTTCCTGCCTGTACTCTAGCATCACTCCCCGTGCCCCCCACCCCACCCCTCACCTGTACCTGGAGGGGCCCAGGCATCCCTGCCCTTGTGGACCTCAATCTCATCATGGGAGATGGCAGCATCCAGGAGATGGTTGTTGAATATCTGAGATCAAGCACGTGGGGGAAACTTGGGTGGTTTTTACTGTGATTTTATGAAAAATGACATCAATGCCGTGGTCTGGGCATGGGTTGGAAAAGAATTTTCAGACAAGAGGCAGAATGAGAGGAGAATGGAGTTTATTAGGATGGGAGACAGTGAGCTGAGACCTTTCATGGGCTAGTAGCCAGTTTTTACAGCCTCAAGACAAAGGTCCTGCTGGAAGAGTGGCATTAGGTGATTGGTTAGGGTGCTATAAGGTGGGTATTTTTAGCTAATGTGAGGTCAGGGAGCTGCTGGTTTAGATCCTGGGGGCTCATGGCAATGGTTGCTATGGGACTTGGTTGTTCTGGAGATGACCTTGGTATAGGACTGGAGATGACCTTGGTATAGGACTCCACAATCAAGAAATATGTGTTCCTTTAACTCAAGAACCTCAAGAAGCTCGTGCCCTCTTGGCCTCTCCTCCCAGGCGTAATGGGCCTCTAGACCAGCCTTGTTCACGTCCACAGTGTGTGGGCAGCTTTCAGGGCGGCCTAGAGGTCCCCAGTCCTGGTCATCACTCCCTGACCATGCTCTGCCTGGGCTCTAGCATCAGCCCAGCTGGTCCAGGGCTGACAGCCACACTCACATCCCAGGATCCTTTTCTGGCTCTTGGCCTGTTCCCTGAGGTCCCCTCTGCCTTCTCATGGACTCCTGCTCACACCCAAGTCACCTGCCCCAACGTTCAGCCCTCCCTGCAGTATTGGGGCAACTTCCCCCTGCACCCTTCTCCCCACACCCCACCTCGGATACTCAGCCCACCCCCATTTTTGGTGTTTTTCCAGGGACCCCGCACTGGAGGAGATCTCCCTAGCAGAAGAACTGTGTGGGTAGCTGGGCCCATAGGCACCAGCAGCACAGACAGCATGGGGGCCCTTGCACCACCCTCCTCTGGGTGCCTGAGCACCTTTCTGCGAGATATCTCGAGACCTGCTGGAGAGAAGGCGGGGTGGGGAGCAGGTCCCTTCTCAGTCACAGCCAAGCCTAATGACTTTGTGCCTGTGGGGCGAGCAGCCCACCTCCTCCGCCAGCTCCTGCTCCAGCCTGTAGGGCCCTCCTCACTGATGCTCAGAATAGGAGGCTCCGAAGCAGCAGCCCGGGCCCTGAGCACCTTGACAGTCAGAGAAGGAAGTGAGTGGTCCACAGGGGTAGGGGCTCCAGGGCCCTGGGGACAGCAGAGGTGAGGAAGCTTGGGACTTGGAGCTCTAAGTGGCGTGCTCTGGAGCATTTCCAGTTCAGTTGAAGGGCCCGTGGGAATGGAGCTGTCTGGATGGCTAACCAACAGGTCTTTTGCCTCCTCTGCCACGTGCTGCCCCCCCATGCTTGTGCTCATGAGAGGGGTGGCAACGCCCCATTCCGAGGCTGGGTGGGACTTGGGGTACTTCTCACCGCCCTGCCCCTGTAGGGACCCTGTAGAGAGAATAAAGCGAGTCTCCACGCAGGGGCAAAACCTGCATGGAGCCTCCGCCCAGCTTCCCGCGCTTCGCGGGACAAAGCGGCCAGGGTGAGGCCCAGAGGCATGGCACCCGGACTCAGGCCTTGCCGCGGGGAGCTGGACGCAGGTACTGTGCACTGCTCATGGCGGTAGAGGAGGACGCGGGCTCCCAGGTGCGCACCTGGTCTGAACACGTTGCTGAAAAGTACTGGTTATGTCCCTGACCCAGGACTCGCAGCAAAACCCTCCAGCTCTCATCTGATGGCTGCCCGCACTCCACACAGTCCAGACAGGAGGGACTGGAATGTTCGGAAGTCAGGGGGCCTACTGGTGATGTGGTTCAGGGGTTTTATTACCATCTAATTGGAAATCATTTCAAACTTACAGGAAAGTTGCAAAAATACCTGAGTCAGGAAAGCCCTCGGGCCTGTGCCCAGTGCACCTGTCCTTCCCCACGCATGCGGGCTCACCCTCCTGACGGTGGGCCCAGGCGGGCGTCCACTCTTGGTGGTCCTTGGCTCACTGCCTGCACACCCCACTACCCCACCTCCGTGCAGTGACACCACTTGGCGACTTCCTCCCCTGCATCAGGGGTCTTATTTTTTCCATATGGAGATCCAGTTGTTCCTATGCTATTTGCTGAGAAGACTACTCTTTCTTGTTTGTAAAGTATATACCTGTGGATCACAATAAGCTGTGGAAAATTCTGAAAGACATGGGAATACCAGACCACCTGCCTGCCTCTTGAGAAACCTATATGCATGGAACAACAAACTGGTTCCAAATAGGAAAAGGAGTACAGTCAAGGCTGTATATTGTCACCCTGCTTATTTAACCTTTATGCAGAGTACATCCTGAGAAACACTGGGCTGGAAGAAGCACAAGCTGGAATCAAGATTGCTGGGAGAAATATCAATAACCTCAGATATGCCGATGACACCACCCTTATGGCAGAAAGTGAAGAGGAACTAAAAAGCCTCTTGATGAAAGTGAAAGAGGAGAGTGAAAAAGTTGGCTTAAAGCTCAACATTCAGAAAACGAAGATCATGGCATCTGGTCCCATCACT